>CAUYRH010054458.1:0-26754 GCA_963574655.1 Perodicticus potto
AGAAGAAAAATTTCTAAAATGCTAGGGAAAGTGGATTTCAGGCTGCTGTTCCACTCTGAGGTGGAGGACAACTTGCCACATGGGCTCGGTGAGAAGGTTCTGGGAGAGATGCCTTTCACCTCATGAGACAAACTGGATTCCCGGCATATCTGAAAGTCTTCAGAGGAGACTTAAACAATCAACAAAGATGGAATTAGTGACAAGTGCACAGAAGAACAATCAAATAAGACAATTATTAACTTCTAGAAACAAAAGTCTTCACAGGTAAGGCTAAAGCATCATATCATAGCATACTACACGGTTCAACTGTCATGCGAATACTGAATACCAAAGAAATGGTGCATAAACATGCTCTTTACAAACATCAATTAAATACCCAAACAAGTAATCACCTAAATATCACGGTTCCTTTTGGGAAGGAGGGAAAAGAGAAAAGAAGTGAAAGATGCTGTTTTGACTTTTTTAATCTATGTGCATGTATATAATTGTCGAAAAATGAAAAAAATTAATGGGAAGATAGTAACATACATTTGGGTGTAAAATGATTAGAATCTTCATCCATCCCAAATCTAGAAAGCAGAGTAGAAAAACCAATTTGGAAACCCAGAAATGAGGGTGCTGCCTATAGTTGGACCCACATATTCTCTTTTCCTTGAAACACCCACTCTGGGGTGTGTGGGGTGAAGAAGAGGCTACTTTGACTGAACATAAAGTCTGTCTCCAAGCACCCGAGGGGACTTGTGCTCATTAACTTGTTTGGGACGGAATGAAAGATACAGCTTCCCAAATCCTCCCTTCCCTCGGGAACCCCTGGCACATATGATCATGGAGCTTGGCTTCCACGGCTCTGGAGGATGAGCAGGGAATCTTTACCAAGTCCTGAGGACCAGAATGCAAATCCAAATATCAAACCATTAGGAAATGCTAATACTTAGAATCTGGGAAGTCGAACTAACCAATACAAAGTTCAAAAGACTGCGGGTAAGCTCAAAATGAGGGCTACTTTAGTCAGAAACATGACTATACAGTTGAGTAGAGACCATATTTCTAGCAAGATCAGAAGAAAATCATGAGAAGAGGACCCAGTGTGATAACCACAAAATAACGTTTGAGAAGCCACTGCCCACTTATATTGGCTGGTAGGTGACAGATGCCAGGCTGTATCTCCTTGATCTGAAGAATCAGAAGCAGGTTCTTAAGAATTAGCTACAGGGGAAGTTTGCATTCACCATAAAGAAATGTATACATACTGTATATTATACACATATGTGTGTGTGCGTGCATACAAAAGATAAAAATAGGCTACCTTAAAAAATAATGAAATGACCAGCAGTAGTGTCTGCTAATTGGTTCTAGCACAAATTAGCAGCCATTTTGTTCGTGACACTTGAATCACCTGTCAGCTGATAGTCGTGCTGACCATATAACCTCCATAACATTCCCAACCCTGACCTTGCGTAACGGTTTATATGAGAAAATCAGCACTAATGCTCTATTTCTTTGCCTGCCCCAGTCAGGGGATGAGTCCGTTCAACAGCATAGGATAAAGTTCCATCTGCAGCTGACATCACAGAGAAAAGAATCTTATGAAAGAGACTCTTTCACTCTAATATTCTACCAGAAACATTTCACAGTGTGACCTGAAGGAAGTGTGTCTGATGAAATAGTTATGAAATTTTTAGAAGTAACTAGGTTTTAGCATCTCTCTCCAGTGAAGGTCTTGGGCAGAAAAACCAGCTGCTTCTTAAGTATCATTTAAAAAGACTTTGTACCCAAAGAGCACATGGCTCCTATTCCAACAATGAGAAAAAATCTGATAATCCTCAGCGAACTGAACCCAAAAAGTGACAAGCCGCTCCAAGGAGAGAGAGATACACGATCTGTTTCACCTTTAGCAGAATACAAGAGGGAGAAGTAACCACCATATAGACAGGTAACAAGAAATCAGTTAAAATTTTAGTAGTTTTTTTTGAGAGACGGTCTTGGTCTGTGGCCTGGGCTAGAGTGCAATTGTGTGACTGTAACTCACAGTAACCTCAAACTCCTCAGCCCATGCAATCCTCCCACCTCAGCCTCCTGAATAAAATTTTAATAAATTCTTAAAGGTGAAGTAGAAACTACCACATCAGTTTGGAATAACCAAAAGGCCAAGATACAAAAAGAGAGTGTAAACTCACTCAAAAGCTCTTTTCCATGGACCTCCACCAAATGCCCAGAAGGAAAACTGGGGGCAGGACACCAAAGAGCCCCTCTGTTTAGCATTGTCAGCTTCTGTCGGAGGACATTCAAGAAAGCCTTTCCAACCTCTCCAGATCCTTCCCTTGTAAAGGAAAAAAAAAAAAGCCTTAAGCAAACCCTTCTGTCCCAGGTTCCAGGGAAAAACCTATTACTTCTGGGGAGGAAGGAGAACCAAAATTCACCGGTCTCATGGGTAGAAGCAGGTGGGGAACTACTTTGAGCCCGAAATCCTGAAATACCAGAGAACACCTACCACTGGGAAGGGGCCTAACTCTCTTCCACTCCAACCAAACGCAGATACACACAGAGTTTGGCTACTATGGGGAAGAGAGGCAGGAACACTGAAAAAGCTTCAGTCCCAAGCTCAGGAATCCAGAGTCGGCCTTGGCTGGAGGCTGCTAAGATAACAAAGAACCCTCCCCAGAAGGAGGAAGAGCATTTTAAGAGATCTCATCTGTGCTGTAGCAATGCAGGAATTATTAAAGGCAAGGGTGGATGAGAAATACTGAGAAAAACCTTAGGCCCTGCTCTACATGTAGGTAATAGCAGTGCTTAGGTACTGGATTATTATTATTACTGGAGAAAGTGAAAGCCTGTGGAGCACTAAAGGCAAAAATAGCAACCGCAAAACCCAGCTCAGCTCCTCACTAGACTAACTCTAACCCCCACACATTAACAGCTTGACAGAAAAAGAAGCTTTCCTATTAACACGTGTCATTTTTTCCTCTGTCACCACCCCCCCATGTTTAAAAAACATTTCAATAGATTTAGGCGGTACAAGATGAATTTTGTGACCTGTATGTATACATATTGTACAGTAGTGAAGTCAGAGCCTTTGGAGTACCATCACCTGAGTAGTGCACACTGTATCCCACAGGTAAGTTTTCAGCCCTCACCTCCTTTCGCTCTCCCCACTTTTGAATTTATGTTCATGTAAATATCATTGACCTCAGCCTCCATACTTTTCTACATGAGGTCCAGCAATCAACCAAAAATCATGAAACATATTAAGAAAAAAAAAAAATAAACACATGGTCAAGAAATAAAGAAAGAAACAGAACTAAACTCAGAAATGACTCTGATGTTGAAACTACCAGAGAGGAACTTTAAATGATTACCATTAATACGTTAGAGAAGACAGTGGAAAAGGTAGATGACGTACACGAACAGAAGGGGGATTTCAGCAGAAAGATGTGATATGAAACAGGAGTCAACATGGAAAAGCCGGGCTTCCACAGTGAAGGAATGTTGAATTAAGAGATCTCTGAACTACTTTCAACTCTGATGTTCTATGGTTCTAAGAACACCACTTCAAGTAGGTAAGAGAAGAATTTTAAAAATAAGGAAATAGATGTTTTATATGTAGAAATGGCAACTAATAATCTCCCAGCTAGTATTGTTACCACATATCTTTAATTTAAAATGTTAAGAGCAATGGAAAATGACTATAGGCAATTCCAGTCAAAAAGCAAATTCTATTAACCTTAAGGCAAATTATCTGTTTTGTTCAGTTTTTTATTTTTTAGAGACAGAGTCTCACTTTGTCACCCTTGGGAGAGTGCTGTGGCATTAGAGCTCACAGCAACCTCCAGCTCTTGGGCCTACACGATTCTCTTGCCTTAGCCTTAGCTGGGACTACAGGCACCCGCCACAACGCCCGGCTATTTTTTGGTTGCAGTTTGGCTGGGGCCGGGTTTGAACCCACCACCCTCGGTATATGGGGCCAGTGCCCTACTCACTGAGCCACAGGTGCCACCCTTTTGTTCAGTTTTAAAACAAATGAGAAACTGTCAAATTTTAGGGTCACGTTATATGAAATCTTTCTTTTTTCCCTAGAAATTCTCCCCGTATTCTTTTTTTTTTTTTAGACAGAGTCTATGTTGCTCACAGTAGAGTGCTGTGGCATCACAGCACATAGCAACCTGAAACTCTTGGCAATTCTCTTGCCACAACCTCCAGCTCTTGGGCTTAGGCGATTCTCTTGCCTTAGCCTTAGCTGGGACTATAGGCATCCACTACAACACTCGGCTTTTTTTTGTTGTAGCTGCCATCATTGTTAGTAGGCCCGGGCCAGGTTCGAACCTCCCAGCCAGAGCCCTAACCACTCCCTAACCACTGAGCTACGGGCACTGAGCCTACACTTTCATAACTTATTTATCATTCTGCTTTTAAAAAATTATCCAAACTACTTGTATCATGTTTGATAGTTAGGGGAAAAAAAATTGACCCAAGGTGTGCCTATTAAATGACTTCTTACTGAAATCTGTGAATGTCTGTAAGATATCTGAATGTCTTACTGACATCTGTGAATGTCTATAAGATATCTGACAGCAAGGTCTTACACTTAGTAGATATTAGATAAAAGTTTGTTGAAAAAATGAAAATGTAACACAGCTCATTCTCTCCTGGAAAGTATCCATTTGATGACTTAAGGTTATTATTCCTGGTAGTAATTTAGTACTAGAGGACGTATTATGCCAGCAAGCTTTAAAATGAGAGTGTGCTTAAAAGCATCTGTTGTTACTGGAGTTCATCCTCTTAGCTGGTTCAGGGCATCACTGAACAGCTGTGGTCAGGACATCACTGGACAGCTGTGGTCAGGGCTTTACTGGAATAGCTGTGGTCAGGGCTTCACTGAACATCTATGGTCAGGGAATCACTGGACAGCTGTGGTCAGGGCATCACTGAACAGCTGTGGTCAGGGCTTCACTGAACAGCTATGGTCAGGGAATCACTGGACAGCTGTGGTCAGGGAATCACTGGATAGCTGTGGTCAGGGCATCACTGGACAGCTGTGGTCAGGGAATCACTGGACAGCTGTGGTCAGGGAATCACTGGAACAGCTGTGGTCAGGGCATCACTGGACAGCTGTGGTCAGGGCTTTACTGGAACAGCTGTGCTCAGGGCTTCACTGAACAGCTGTGGTCAGGGAATCACTGGACAGCTGTGGTCAGGGAATCACCGGATAGCTGTGAATCAATGGATAGCTGTGGTCAGGGCATCACTAGACAGCTGTGGTCAGGGCATCACTGAACAGTGTGGTCAGGGCATCACTGGAAGAGCTGTGGTCAGGGCATCACTGGAACAGCTGTGGTCAGGGCATCACTGAACAGTGTGGTCAGGGCATCTCTGGACAGCTGTGGTCTTGACACTGCAACAGCAGTACTAACAACTGGGCCCCCACAATTAGGACAGCCTGTGGAAGATCCTCGTAGAATCTTCACCAGAAGTATTCTCATCTCCCATTTTAGAGAATCAGTCTTTCACGTTGCACATCAAAGTTTATTTCCATGATTATTTAATATCTAAATTGTAAGCCCCATGACCAAGGGACCGTGTCCTTCATTGCTTACCATTATTAGCACAATAAATGGCAGAAACAGAGTACAACTAAAATACATTTGCTTTTCAATAAATTTATTTAGTAAATGAGTAGAAACTTCCAGATTAAAATGGCTAAGTAGACTCAGAACTTTTAACTTCCTTCCCTTCTGAAAGCTCACAAAATGACAGCAAGGAGTTTTATATATGTCTATATGCAGATTTACAAGGAAAAACTAAATGATAGCGAATGTGGCAACAGAAGTTTGGAAACTGCAAAGTTAATAGATGGGGGGCAAATGATTCAGTTGACATGAGAAAGCTGAGTTCTAACAAAGAGTGAGAAAGAAGAAAAGTAACTCAGTGTATGCCGCAGAGAGCCCGAGATATGAGGGATGTGGTGGTAGAGAGAATCTCTGGAAGTGGGTGGAAAGATGCGGCTAAGAATGGAAGAGTTGCCTGCCATTTTGTTAAACAGCAACTGAAGTCCCGGATCACTCTGCACAAGCAGAAGACGATGTTCTCCCCCCTCAGCAGAAGTTGAGGGATATCCTCCAAAGAAACTCGTGGGTCCTCGGACCCGGGAGAGGAGGCATGTGGGAAGGTCAGGGCGCTGAATTTAGCAGACACCACTATGTACCTGAACCTCTCAGCCTCACCCACCTGTCATTCGGGTTGTGAAGGGCTCTGACCAACCGCACACCTCCCCGCCTCGTGCGGTGGTCACTCCCTGCCCTCCAATTTCACTTGGAGCTCTTCTCAGCACCCACATCACACGTGTGTAACCCAAAAGTCAGGCAAAATTAAGCCCAGTGGGGAAAATGTTTGACCTAAGGGATACTGGAGCCAGTGGATAAATTCTCTCCCTTCCTTAGTCAGAGGAATGATCCTGGGAGGCAGTGTGTGCTTTTTAAGGGTAGGGTCCCGAGGATCAGCAGTCGGTCCCACTCAGAAGCACTTGGCTCAGTAACGTGCTCATGTTTTCCATCTTCCTTCACTGCTGCGCTCACCTCCTCCTCCATCCCCTCTAGGACTGTGACCCCCAGTAGCATCACAGCACACGTGCCTCTCCTTCCATTTGCTTTCCGTGGAACCCTGGTTAATACAGGTGATGCCAGGAGTCGCCCGAAAAGTTATTATTCATCTGCTGGCAATAAAAGTCCCACTGCTAGTAGGAAAGCACCAGTAAAATTAGTATCACCTGTTTTATCACCAGCAACAGCATGTAAGCGACAAGTTGAGTCTCTCTTCGAAGAGGAAAGAGGTTAAATATCCAAAGAAACACCCACAGAACTATACTGTCAAAAACTGGAAAGCATGTGCTTCAGGAGGAGGCTGGACTAGCACGGGAGAAGCAGGAGGCTAAATAGGAAAGTTTGCATGGACTTTCAGGGATTCACTCAGGATATGAAATTCAACAGTCTGGTGAGAGCACCTGCAGCTGATCCCACGATCTGCTGAATGCTTGAAACCTGAACATGGTAACTGTGTATTGCAAGTGAGATGAAGACGCGAGGGCTTCTTTGGTGTAACACTGATGAACGTGGTCAGAAACCTGAGGGAATTGGGAAAGTTAGAATGTTCACAATACTCAGATTTTCCAAGACTGTCTGCTATAGGGTCTGAGTTGACAAACTTAGATGAACTCAGATGACCTGAGGCTCTAAACTTCACCACAGTCCTCTGGTGAGAGTGGCCCCACGTGGAGGGCGGGGGATAAATGAGGTTCTTGCCTATTCCCAGTAGTTTAATCAGTCCACTGGCTTCACTGGTCTTCTCTTCACTCTGGCTCACCGAGCTTGTATTCTCCAGTAAAATAACAGTACATTAGCCCTCTGCTCCAGCCAAGTTTGAGGGGCAATCTAGTCTAATCCATGACTTAAAACATGGGGCATTACCTGCAGCTTTCAATACCAAATGCTGGTGGACTTTGCTTTGTCCTTCTGCTCAGCAAACAGAACATTTGCAACCAAACCAGCACCTCCCTTGAAGGGGACTAAAAACCAAAATGATAAATGAGTCAATTCGCAGAGAGGACACAGCAAGACTAAATACGTATGTACATAGTAAGAGAGTCTGAAAATACGTGAAGCTAATATTGACAGAACCAGAAGAAGAAACAGGCAAACTGATGACGAGAGTCAATACCCTCTCCCTCTCAGTGAATAACAGAAGTAAATAGAAGATCACAGAGAATACAGATTTGAGCAATAACCCAACCAACTAGCTCAAATTGATGTTTATAAAACATTCTTCCCAACAACTGCAGAATACACATTCTTTCCATGTGCACAAAAAAATTTATTAATACTAAGGTAGATCATATTCGGAGCCATAAAACAAGTCTCAAATTTAAAATGATTCAAGTCACATCAGGCATGTTGTCATAACACAGCGGAATTAAATTAAAAGTCAGTATCAGAGCCAGGCACAGAAGCACACAGAAGATTGTTTGAGGGTGGGAGTTCGAGGGTGAAGTGCACCATGATTCACCTGTGAACAGCTACTGCACTCCATCCTGGGAAATCCATCTTAAAAAGAAATAAATTTTTAAAATTTATAATTTTAAGAATTAAAAATTAATATCAGAAAGGTTTTTGGAAAATCTCCAAAGATGCAAATTCTAAAAAACACAATAAAAAACAATCTATGGGTCAAAGAAGAAATCCACAATAGAAATTTAAAAATTATTTTGAACTGAATTAAAATAAATGCAATCTACATTTGTGGGAGGTAGTTAAGGCATTGATCAGAGGGAAATTTATAACATTAAACATGAATGTTAGGAAAATACAAAGATTTAAAATCAATGACCCAAGTTCCCATCCTAAGAAATTTGGAAAAGAAGGCCAAATTAAGCCCAAAGTAAGAAGAATAAAAATAATAAAGACAGGATGAGAAATCATTAAAATACAGTGTGTCCATAAAGTTCTTGGCAATTTACTATGTCAAACTGTTTTAAATTTTTCTCAAACTTTATGTCCTACCTATATACAACAGCAACAACAACAACAACAAAAATGCAACTAAAAGCTAATTACTTTTGAACAGATCAATAAAATGAAAAATCTCTATTCACACTGAACATGAAAAAAGAGAAAACAAAATATCAGAAACAAGAGAGGTGGCACACAGATACTACAGACATTACAAAAATAAAAGAATATTATAATAACTGTGTATACCACTTTGACAACTTACATTAAACTTTAAAAATTCCGGCTTGGCGCCTGTGGCTCAACGGACTAAGGCGCCAGCCACATACACCTGAGCTGGTGGGTTCGAATCCAGCCCAGGCCCACCAAACGACAATGACGGCTACAACCAAAAAATGGCCGGGCTTTGTGGTGGGCGCCTGTAGTCCAGCTACTTGGGAGGTGGAGGCAGGAGACTCGCTTAAGCCCAGGAGCTGGAGGTTGCTGTGAGCTGTGATGCCAGAGCATTCTATCCAGGGTGACAGCTTGAGGCTGTCTCAAAAAAAAAAAATTTTTTTTTAATTCCTTCAAAGACATAGTCTACCAAAGCTCACTCAAAAAGAAACAGGTAACATCAATGGCCTTTATTAAAATAATTTAATTTAGAGATAAAAACTTTCCCATAAAGAAAAATCTAGATAGTGATGGCTTCACTGGAAAATTCAACAAAATATTTAAGAAAGAAAAATACCAGTTCTGTGCAAGTTTTTTCAGAAAACACAACAGGAAGGAGCATTTCCAGGCTTAGTCTATGAGGCCGGCATTACCATATATGAAAACTAGACAGAGGAACTAGATGAAAAGTATAGACCAGTATATCTCATAATTATAAACAAAAAATACTTAACAAAAATTTTAGCAACTCAAATACAACAATAAATAAGCATAGTACGTTACGACCAAGGGAGGTTCATCCCAGGAAAGCAAAGTCAACTTAACCTTCAAATACCATCATCATAACTTATCATTTAACAAACCAAAAAGGAAAAATCATATAATCATCTAAATAAATATAGAAAATCATTTGACAAAATTTAATATCCACTCATGATAAAAATTCTGATTAAACTAAAAGGAGAAGCAAAACTTCCTCAACTTGACAAAAGGCATCAAATAAAATCCTCCAGCTAACATCATATCTAACAATGAAAGACGGAATGCTTTCCTCCTATGACTGAGAACAAGGTCTACGAGCCCGATAGTACCACTCACAAATGGTCGTGTAGGATTTAGTCACCACTTAGGGGCGGAAAGAAGGGAGACATAATAGACAAACAGACTGGGCGTAAGGGAAATCGGTTGTCTTTCCATGTAGACAACATGATCATCTACATGGAAAAATTCCAATACATCTACAAACAAGATACCTGAACTGATCAATCAGTTTAACAAAGTCGAGTTTAACAAAGTCGAAGTACACAAAGTCAACATGATCATCTACATGGAAAAATTCCAATACATCTACAAACAAGATACCTGAACTGATCAATGAGTTTAACAAAGTCGAAGTACACAAAGTCAATATAAAAAATCCGTTTTTTTGTAAGAGGGACTATACCCAACAAATGCAACCAGTGTACCCTCAATGAATCCCCAACAATAAAAAAAAAAAAAAATCAGTTTTTTCCTATATACTAGCTATAATCAGAAAATAAAAATGGGTTTAAATACCATTTACTATAGTATCAAAATATATAAACTACTTAGGGATAAATGTGACCAAAGAGACACAAAATATGTACAACAGAAACTACGGAATGCTATTTAGAGAAATTAAAGACCTAAATAAATGGACAGATATTACACTGGGCAACACCGTTGTCAGTTCTCTTTAAATTGATACATAGAGTTAACACAATCTCAATGGAAAATTCCACACAAACACTTGCAGAAATCAACAAAATGAATCTAAAATGTATATAGGAAAGCAAAAGAGCTAAAATGGTGAAAATAATTTTTGAAAAGAACAAAGTTGGTAGAATGACACTACAGACTTTTTAAGTCTTTTTTAAAAGACTTTTTATACAGCTACAAAACTGAAGAAAGTGTGGAATTAGCATAAATATAAACATATTGATAAGTCTAGAAACTGAACCAGGCATACATGGCCAATGAGTGATAAATAAAAAAGAAGCTAAAGTACTTCAATTAGGAAAGAAGGTTTCCAACAAATTATGGTGACACAATCAGGTATCCAAATAAACAGACCTCCGTATTAATTTAGCCCACACTGCATTATAAAAATAAAGTCCACGTGGACCACAGATCTAAATGTAAGTGTTAAAACTATGAACTTTCTAGAAGAAAGCAGAAACAAATCTCAGTGACCTTTGATGAGACAAAGATTTCTTTTTTCTTTCTTTTTTTTTTTTTTTGTGAGACAGAGTCTCACTATGTTGCCCTCAGTAGAGTGCCGTGGCGTCACAGCTCACAGCAACCTCCACCTCTTGCGCTTACGCATTTCTCCTGCCTCAACCTCCCAAGTAGCTGGGATGACAAATGCCTGCCACAATGCCCCTATATTTTTTTTTTAAAGACAAAGATTTCTTAAACAGAACACAAAAGTATGAACTATAAAACACTGATAGGCTGGACTTCACCAAAATTAAAAACTTTAGACTTTAAAAGACACTGTTAAGAAAATGAAAAGACAAACCACAGACTGGAGGAAAATATTTGCTAATGATGTAATTGACAAATGACTTATGTTTAAAATATATGAAGAATACTTTCAATGCAATAACATAAATTTTTTTTGAGACAGAATCTCAAGCTGTTGCCCTGGGTAGAGTGCCGTGGTGTCACAGCTCACAGCAACCTCAATTTCTTGGGCGTAAGCGATTCTCTAGCCTCAGCATCCCAAGTAGCTGGGACTATAGGTGCCCGCCACAACACCCGGCTATTTTTTGGTTATAGTTATCATTGTTGTTTGGCGGGCCAGGGCTGGATTCGAACCCACCAGCTCCCGTGTAGGTGTTTGGCGCCCTAGCCACGTGAGCAGCAGGTGCTGAGCCTCAATGCAATAATATTAATAAGACAACCAAATTTTTAAAAAATCAGTAAAAGATTTGAAGAGACACTTCAAATCACAATGACAATCTTGATGGCAAATAAGCAAATAAAAGATGTTCAACATCATTTATCATTAGCGAAATATAAGTTATTAAACCACAGTGAGATGCCACTGTATTCCCCGAGAATGTCAGATATTAAAAGACCAACTATAACAGGTGTTAATGACTGAAACTCTCGTAGTGTTGGTGAAAAGGGAAGCTGGAACAACTGTGGAAAACAGTTTGGTAGTTTCTCAAAATGTTAAAAACACATTTACCATACAGCCTAGACATTACACTCTTAGATATTTACAGAAGATAATGGAAAGTTATGTCCATACAAAGACTTGTATATTCACACTTTGTATGACTGTTCATAGCGTTTTTATCTATAATAGCCAAAAATTGGGAACAACTCAAATGTCCATTAACAAGGAAGTAGACTAGCAAATTCTGGTAAGTGCATAGTTCAGAAATGGTCTACTGATAAATAATCATGAATATCAACATTATCATAGCATTGCATGCTACAGGAAACTCCAGAAAACTGCCTGGGCTTCTTTGTCAAAAGTGACAAGAAGCAGTGAGTAGTTGCTTAGCAGAGGAGTGGAGGGTGATGGGTTGGAAAGGGTCATGAAGATGTTCTGGGAGGATGACAGAAATGTCTGTCACCTTGACTATAAGTGATGGCTTCAAGGGCGTCTGCATATATCATCAAAAGTTGATCCCAATTCCACGAAGCTATATTTCTGATGATTACATGTCATCTCTATTATAGCCTCTTTGAAGATGGATCATTTATTATAACTAATCTTTAAGTGCATAAAATTTACTAATGAAGTAGCTTCTTCAATACTGAAACGTTTCCCTACATAGGAAAAGGTCAAAAAATTAGAGAATAAGCTTGTTTAGATTCACTGTGGGTGGTTCCCATCGTTTCCCCACCTCCCTTGTACAATATGCACCCCTTGTGTCCTAGTCCATCCAGCTGCTGAAACAGAATATCATAGACTGGGTAGCTCGAACAACAAGCATTTATTTCTCACACCTGGGGAGTCCGAGATCAAGGCAGCAGCAGATTCACTGTCTGGTGAGCTCCTGTTACCTGGATCATGGATGGCCATCTTCTCCTTGTGGCCTCGTGTAGCAGGAAGAGGCAAGAGAGGTCTCTGGAGTCTCTTTAATAAAGGCACTAATCCCATTCGTGAAAGCTCCACCCTCATGACCTAATCAACTCCCAAAGGCCTCACCTCCAAGTACCATTATACTGGGGGCTAGGGTTTCAACACATGAATTGTGGGGGGACACAAACATTCAGTGTACATCCCTTTGCATGGAGGGGGCTGTACATATGAGAAAATTCTCACATGTAGGTTTAAAAGCAAACCTTTCCCTGTTGAGCCTCCAGATGAGAATATATCCTTGCCTGACACCTTGACATAGCCTTACAGAAGACCCTGGTAAGCAGGACGAGAATCCTGACCTACAGAAACTGTGAGGTGACAAATGTAATTTGTTTTAAGCCATTAAGGTTGTGGTGATCTTGATACACAGCAATCGATTGTTAATACACTCGGTCTGCATATCGACAGGACGGAGAGGAAGGCAGAGCAGAGAAGTGGAAAATGATTGATATTCTAACAGTATTGTCTCCATCCAAACACAACAATTTGAATGATTATCAACTGCAAGGCAAAAATAGGGAAATCAGAATATTCCTTTCAGCTTTTCTTTGGCTAAACGAGAAAAAGCAGAAGCAACTTTTATTTAAGTAGCTTATCTTAAGTTCTGCTGTAACAAAACCTGGTAAAATAAATGCAAATAAAAACTGGTCTAATACCTTTTAATTTACTTTTACAGTATGTTTTGTTCTGCTGTCAATAATGAGCACATTAGCATTTTGGAACTGTAACTGCTTCATTGAGATGCAAGCAAAGCCTTCTACTCATCTTCACTGACCACCCCTGGGAAAAACCAGAGCACACAGGAGGGAAGCCTGTGTACTGAGTACCAGCTCATTTTCCTCAATGAGTCCAAAGAGGAGGACATTCAGCTGTGCGCCTTTAGGCATTCTGACATGCCACGATCAGTTAGCTGTGTCTGCTGGAAAAGCAGAAATGACCTCCTGTATCTTTTGAAAAGCTGTTTGACAATGTCCTCACCACCACCACCACCCCCACACACACATAATCTCTAAGCCTTAAAATCATCTCGAAAGCTAGCCCAGGGAAATCACCACCCTCAGAAATTCCATTTTTTTGCTTTAATACAGTTTGAGAATGAACTATTGGTATAGCATGGACAATTAATGAGGACCTTACTCTCTCCCATGTTTTCACGGGGGTATGCGTGTGCACACGTGTGCATGCGTGTGTGCACATACGTGTGTAGTGTATTTTACTTTTGCTATAATGCAGCCCTAAAATTTAGATTCTAAAGGAGCCATCAGAAATCTGGGTGCATTCTGAGAAGAATGATGTAACTAACATTTAGGATTCTTGTTGCTGATCAAGACACTCGGTATCAAATAAATGATTTTATGAGCTAAAATGTTACATAAAACCAAATAAAAGAGTTAAAATTTTCATAATTGTTTACATTAGAAAAATACTGTTTGAATATTTTAAATTTGTGTAAACATATACACATTTAGTATAGGAAAGTCCCAAATAGTATACATATGTGTACAATACTTAAAAATAATGTATAGGTTTATGCTTGACCTGAAATTAATATGAGAACCAAAATAAACACTTAAATATTTAACAAAAGTTGTTTGTCTTCAGGGAATTTAGATGAAACATGATGTGCCTCTGGGAGGCAGGCAGGAGATGGGGAGTGACAGGGGGCAGGCAAGTGGTACTTGTGGGCCTCTTCACTTTTTAAAAATTTCAAGAGAACTTGCAACTAATCTTTTTCTTTCCACAAAGTTCTCTTTAACAAACTCAGTTATACATACAGTGGGATCATTCCCATTATAAATAAAGTAAGCAAACAAACATTAAGGGCAATTAGACACGTGAAGACATTGGTATGGACTTCATCAATATTTAGAAAAAGTGTTTTAAGGATTATCCCTGTCATTATTTGAACAATTTGTACTTATTAATGTAGTCTATATAGTTTACATATTTATATGTATGTATGTGTGCAAGAAGGAGAAAGAGCAACAATCAGAGAGAGGGAAGGAGAGAGAAAGGGGTGAGTTGTACGTGTGAAATGAACATGAGTTTCAGAAAGGCGGCCGTGGGGCCTCAGCACAAAAGTCACGGAGGAAGCCACGTACTCCTCTGCCGCTGTGTTGACGGAGAGATTAAAGGACTGACCATGAGGATGATATGCAAAGCTCTTAATTGCTTTATGTTTGGGCCTTCTCCCCTCTTTCTACAGCCTCCTCGAGCTCCTCTAGAAGAAACCACAAAGAACTGAAGGCTTTTCAGGAATAAGGACGTGGCTTATAAACTTCAGTCCTAGAGATAGCAATGAATATTTAACCATCTTGTGGAGTCCAGCCTCTCTGATAGGAATAAAGAACAGAAGGAGCCAGCAACCACAGAAGGAGGGAGGGCAAAGGGCAGAGACCGTCGAGGTGGCCAGCCCACTGTCTCTTTGCCAGATCTTGCTGTGCTTACCTTTTCCTGAAGCCGGATGTTATCCCACACCTTGGTGCACACCATACACTCAAATGCATCAATGTAATTGTCCTGGTTGATGTCTTGCACACCCCACTTCCGTTCCCTCAGAGCTGTCAGAAGTCTCTGGTTAGAGATCTCACCCTTCAGCTTCCATTCTACATAGGCCTCATACAATCTGTCATCATAATCCAGTCGCCTGATGTAACTTGCCAGCTCTCTGGGGTGAGAAAATTCAGATACTAGAATAGCACTTTTGTTACTTGGAAGCCAGTCCACAATGCTGGGGGATCCATAATACACAGGGACCACTCCCAGCTTCAGTGGTCTCCAGAACTTCTCAGTAATGTAGTCGTCACACACGGCATTCTCAAAAGCAAGGATAAACTTATACTGTGCAATGATCCTATAAAAGCCATCAGCATCCATGGAGACCGGACCTTTCAGCTGCTGAGGGAGGTCTTTGTTGCGTAAACACTCACCGTAGGAGTCGACCTCGATGTAAGTCATCAGCTCGCGGACATAGCTGTCCCTATCTGAGGGCGGGTCACAGTCCGACTGTACATACACCAGAGGAGCAAGTCTTTTCCTAAGGTTGTTTTTGGACTGCAGAGGAACCAGGTAGCGGTGTGACTTCAGGACTTCTATGCCCTCCAAGTACTGGGTAGTTAGTGGCAAGTGGGAGTGTCTGCTGAAAGTGGCAGTGTAGTTGAACAAGGTGATGACCGGCTTATGAAAGAGCTTGTAATTGTTTTTCGGGGACTCTTCATGAAAAAGGGCCCAGTCATGATGGGCTTTTCTAGGTAGAGGTAAACTATCTATGTTAAAGTCAGTACCTAGGAAAAGGAAGTAAAATATTAATTAGCATGTCAATGTAGTCTCAGTTTGAGTCTATCTTACCAATCTTGTAAGATTAGAGCACAGAGGAGCCTCAAGGTATAAATGAGAAGCATGTCACACCGTCACTGCAACTTGGCTGGCAGGCTATCATGAGCTTCCACCCTGGGAACTGCTTAGGGGGAGGATCACTTAGAAGAACCATGTTCCTCCTGTTATAAAACAGGAAATGGGAGTACTGTCTGTCCAGATTCTAAGGGACAATTTATTCCACTGCATCCTGCAATTGGCCTTTCTTCTTGGAGGTGTTGTCTGGGCGAGGACAGGAGAACAAAATTAAGGTAGATAATTCTTAAATAATAGCAAGAGAGAAAGGAAACCAAAAAAAGAAAAAAAAACCAAGTTGGCGAATTGATTAATTGCAAAAAAAAAAAAAAGTGAAATCATGTAAAAGTAGCCAGAAGAAATACACATGACAGATTTTTTTAAATCCAAAATGATTGATTCAACAAAGTGCAGTTACTCAATCTTAGTCAAATGGCAGACAAGAGGCTTTTAAAGAGAGAGCTGATAATAGCACCATGTTATAGACCACTGCAGGATGGACAGGAATTAACAAGGACATCAAGAAACAAAAGGCATCACAGGTTTATAATTATGAGTGATTCTAGCTTCCATGGGACTAATTGGAAAGCCTTTGAAACATGATAACGTGCAGACAGACGTGATGGATGTGGGGAGCTATTGTTTCCTGGCTGCGCTGGTGGAGATCCAATCAGGAAGAGCTTGTTCTATAACTGAGAAAGAAGAATGAAGCCAATATTGCAATAGGCAGTGGAGAATTTCTGAAGTGTTCCTGACACTGATGGTTTTTTGGACCCTGATTTTAGTTTTTAAAAATAAATGTAAGGAAATGGACAAAAAAAAAATCAATCTTCCAGCATCCACTGGGGGGAGAGGAGGAAGGGTAGAAATAAAAATACCAAATGAATACTTACAGCAGAATAAAACACAGCCTCTGGTGGAGCTCATGACAATTACTTAATGCCAGTGCATACTCACTCAAATAAACATAAACTCTTTGATGCAACAGTGCATCAATGAGAAATCAATTAATCAAGAAACCTTTTAAACAAAGATCAGATAACATGATGTCAGAGGACATGTGCTCGGTACAGAAACTGCTGAAGAGAGTACTTCTGCCTTGATAATATAGGCTTTTATTCTCAATCATCAGGATCACTTGCTAATGTGAAAAAAATGGGTATATACTCATTTACTTGGCATTTGTTACATTTGATCTTTAGTCTCAAAAAGAATACTCACTTACGTGCCTTAAATTTAATGGCAAAGGACGCTGGAAGCAAAGGTTAAATCATTAACCCAGGGTAACAGCAGGATATGAAAGAGACTTTGCAAAGAAAAGCAATTTGTCACATTGAGATGCAGTAGCCGCTGCTCAAAAAAAGCCATCAGCAGGTCAAGTGGCCAATGATGGGAACTGGGAGCTATAAAATTGAGTTAGAACATAAAGTTGCCACCTGAGGCATAAGAGAAAATCGAGGCATTTATCTGGGAAAGAAAGTATTAGAGTCCAATTCATAGGAATCAGAGACTAATTCAAGCTATAAGATTAGAGACTAAAGAAGATACAATTAAAACAAAGGTAGGTCTCGAATCAATGGGAAAGGGGTGAGCTCAGGCACAAGGGTTCTAAATAAGTGACTCACACAGAAGTCACTGTCTGCCAAGTGGCACGTGTTTGATTTTTAACCTGGCTCACTGTGGGTGAACCAAGGCAAAGCTCTCACATGCAGAGCAGGGGAGCAGAGCACAAGGCCGTGTCTCATGCTTCAACAACGGAGAGCACCCGAGTGCCATCTCTGCTTGTCTATATCGCAAAGCGTAGGAAGAAATACAAACGGCCATGCCCGGACTCGTTTGTGGCCATGACAAGGGTCCACTCAGGTTGTGCTGTAATAGGAATGGGACTTGAAGACTCACACTAGTCACAATGAGCCTGGGACTCATGCTACCTAGGAGACGTGGGCTTACAGGTTCATTCTCCCTCTCCATTCAAGTTGCTGTCAGAATCTTGATGTAGGAAGGAGAGGGAGAAGGGGCTAAGGTCCCTCGCACAGGCAACTGATAGTAGCCAGAGAGGCCTGCAGAGTCTAAGCAAAGGGTTTCCATATTCCTGTATGAAGAAGCAACATGCTTTTTTAAAAATGAGAAAATGAAGTCCCCCTGCATCCATCTGAATTGTTTAGTTTAGGGGTAGGACCTCTTTAAGAGTTAACGGGATCTAACATTCCAGAAATATTTCCCATATTTACTAAGAAAGCATTTCCTAGTAACTTCACTGAGGTACGTACACAGAACACAACCTCAGGAATGCTCCCACACATGTCTGCACGATCACATTAATATAGCTTTTCTATTAGATTCTTTCAAACTAAAAGCTTTCTCTGGGGAAGATTAGAAATAGGTCATTCTGCTCTGCGAGATTCTCTCCTAAGTCTAGAGTTTCAGGTGGTAAACATTCAAGAACACTGACTTAAATCATTTCACTGGGGACTTCATGGCCTAGAATATGAGCGCCGATATCGAGCAGCTTCTGAAAGGTATTGGATGTGGCTCAGAACAACGATAGAGTTATTTAGCTCTCCCCAACTCTAGTACCATGCCTACTACAAGTGTTGGAACTGGGGTCTTTAAAGAAATGAAAATAAATGAATCTCTATTAAATTCATAAAATGTGATGAACTGGCACGTGGATGGTTCACTAGCTTCCTATGGTCATCTTCACTGCCTCTTATATTTTAAAACTTCAGGCTCATGGCTCGACATCCATAGCACAGTGGTTATGGCACTAGCCACATGCACCAAGGTTGCTGGGTTCCAACCCAACCCAGGGCCAGCTAACAACAATGATAACTGCAACAAAATATAGCCGGGCTTTGTGGCAGGCGCCTATAGTCTCAGCTACCTGGGAGGCAGAGGCAAGAGAATCACTTAAGCCCAAGAGTTTGAGGTTGCTGTGAGCTGTGATACCACGGCACTCTATCGAGGGCCACATAGTAAGTCTGTCTCAAAAAAACAACAAAAAAACTTCAGGCTCAAACTTTCATTCCTCTGGGTCATTACATGTTCATTGAACACGAACAAATTTATATTTTTCTTTACGCAACAATAGCCAACAAATAGATCTTAAGCAGTCATATACCCTGTAAAGGGAATGGCAACTTAGAATACAAGTGAAATAAAATGAATGTTGGCAAAGGATGCCAGATGGTGGGTGATGGAGCTAGATTTGCAGCAGCACTGAAGCTGAAGAGTGACATACTCCATGGGGTCTATCTACATGTCCTCTCCTTTCACAGAAGCGTGTCCTGTTCTTTCATTATTCCCACACACACACTGGTGAAAACAGAAGGCAACATGTATTATTAACCCCACTTTACTAACAAAGTGTGACTCAGTTATCTCGAGCGGAAAACCCCAGGTGGGGAACAGACATGTCCAACTTACTGACAGTGAAGTACCAGAAGATCTCAGGCCCGGCTGCCATGCTGGCCTTGCTGAATGAATGACTTCCTGCGCTGGCTCGCAAGCACATCCACAGAAATGCTAACCAGCCTTGACACGCTAATGATGTGGAAACTCCAGGCTGCCTGAGAAGATGGCATGGCTCAATTTGGGAAACAGAAGTGCTCCCGTGAAATGCTCTCCAAAGGTATGCCTCTTTTAAAAAATAAGAACGTCCACTACAAAATCGTGCATCCTCTAAAATGTGATCCCACCAAAACATACTCCAACAGAATAAAACTTTCAAGGAGAGACAATTAAAACCAGTGATTTTCAACCAGTATGTGCCATGGCACACTGGTGTGCCACGGGAGGATTTTAGGCGTGCCTCGAACATTTTTAAAGATCATTAACTAAATTATTTTCCAAAAAAGTTCAAAGCACGGTAAGTATACGCTTTTCTTTTTTTACTCTTTTGTGGGTTTTTTTTGGATCAACATAATTTAAGTGTGCTGTAGAAGTTTAACTACAGGTTCAAGAGTACCACGAGATTTTTTAAAAAGGTTGAAAAACACGGATTTAGACCAAAGCCCTGCCCCATAAAACTATGTGTCCTCTAAAATATGGTCCTACCAAAAATAAGACTTCAACAGAATTAAAACTGCTAAGGCAGAACAGTTTAGCAAAGGGCTGCCTCCTATGTTATCAACTAGCATTTGCAGAGTTCACTGCTATTTTTGAAGACTTCGCACATGAATTTTCTCAACTTATCCACCAACTCCATCGGGTCATTTATTTTCTCCAAGGTTCTGAGGGTAAAATGAAAATTTGAAAGAATGGTTCTGGGAAAGGCTCCTATTACCTCATAATGAATTTGAACAACTCTGCAGACATCCTGGCTCTGGCCAATTCAGAGTGACTGTGGCAGAGCACTGGACTCAGTGCTCTCATACTAACTTCTGGACCCAGGCCCCTCCCTCTTTTCCAGTCATCTCTCTTCCAGAGTCCTTGTAATCAACTCTGTATCACACAGCCCTCTCTCAGTTACACATGACCAATTAGGTGTGTCTACCGTACTCCTGGGCATGGCAATTGATTAAGCCTGTGCTAGAGGCCAGTCAATAGCTGTGCAATTCCCTTCCTAATGTGCAGGGCCCAAAGCAAGAGTACAAATATAGTCTTGTGTACCATATGTCTGCCTATTGAAAAGCTATACATCGATCTAACAAGCTATTAAGTGTTCTATCTTTCCATCTTCCCACCTTGGCACATATACCAACATGATTAAAATACACACACACACGGGGGACGCAATAGTGGACACAAAATAACTGTGGATAACAAATATCAAAAAATAACATCATTTTCTGCCAAAGATGATGATTTTTTTCTTTTATTGGAAACAAGGGTCTCATTTTGTCACTGTGGGTAGCTCATAGCAACCTCAAACTCTTAGGTTCAAGCGATCCTCCTGTCTCAGCCTCCTAAGTAGCTGGGACTTTAGGTACCTGCAATAACACCCAGCTATTTTTAGTAGAGGTGAAGTGTCACTCTTGCTCAGGCTGGTCTTGAACTCCTAAGCTCAAACAATCTACCTGTCTCAGCCTTCCAGAGTGCTAGGATTATAGGCATAATCCACTATGTCTGGCCAAAAATAATTATTTGGGGGGGGGGTGTTAGGTGAGAAGAGGTGCATGTGCTGGGTATGTTTATGTGTCCTCTCCTTCTGTGGGAGCACGTCCTCTTCTTTCATTGTTCCCCCACACACTGGTGAAAACAGAAGGCACCATGTATTATTAACCCCACTTTAACCCACGTTACACCCAACTCCTCAAACCTTCCCTTCCATTCACCTGGCCCCACCACAGCTGAAACACACATTTTCTCTCCCTTCGTAGGGTGAGCGTGTAGGTTCACTCATGTCCTATTCTGGATCTTGCCCCCAACCCTGCTTCCAACAATGTTCAGACTGACTCCAGAACACGTCACTCAGAGACATAGTCATGGAGATGCCAGCAATCCCTGGGGCTTTCATTTGCTGGACCAACACCGTATGCCATCAGATCAAGTTGCGTTTTAAAGCTCATTTTTCCTGGAATGACTTGAAATACACTGGGTCCAAACTCATACATGGAACAAACCATGAAGTACATGGAAGAATTTGTTCTTTTTTTTTTTTGAGACAGAGTCTCACTTTGTCACCCTCAGTTGAGTACAGTGGCATCATACCTCACAGCAACCTCAAGCTCTCCGGCTCAAGCGATTCCCTTGCCTCAGCCTCCAGAGCAGCTGAGACTACAGGCACCTGCCACAATGCCCGGCTATTTTTAGAGACAGGGTCTCGCTCTTGCTCAGGCTGATCTAGAACCTGTGAGCTCAGGCAATCCACCCACCTCGGCCTCCAAGGGTGCTGGGATTACAGGCGTGAGCCACCATGCCCAACTGAAGAATTTGCTCTTAAGATAAAAAGAAAGTCTCCACCTAAATGGACCAAATAGGCCAATGCTTCATATAAAGTCATTACTAAAGCAAAGAGTTAAAAGGAGAGACCTTCTTTTTCTTATTTGAGACAGAGTCTCACTTTATTGCCCTTGGTAGAGTGCTGTGGTGTCACAGCTCACATCAACCTCCAGCTCTTGGGCTTAGGCAATTCTCTTGCCTCAGCCTCCCGAGTAACTGGGACTACAGGCACCCACCACAACACCCAGATATTTTTTGTTGCAGTTTGGCCAGGGCCAGGTTCAAATCTGCCACCCTCGGTATATGGGGCCGGTGCCCTACCCACTGAGCCACAAGTGCTGCCGAAGCAGAGACCTTCTTTATGAAGGAGATTTGTTTTCTTGTGGATACACCAGTGTCTCCAAACATACCTTCCTTTGGGATTTCAAGAACAAGCTCAGTATTGCGATGGTGGTCTTTTGCCCAAGATTATATTTAATAGTATTCTCTGCCAAACACGGGTTCACAAAAAACACAGAGTAAGTAACTTTAGTTCTTCATTTCTAAGAAGAGGCTGGATTAGTCACTGGCTTGGCAGTTGCTCAGCTCCATTCCCACCCTTGGATGCTATGCTCTACATTGCACAAGGCTAGCCCTGCGTAAATTTCATTTCTTAGAATCCCAGAACAACTTTGCCATTAGGGCCTATCAATGGGAGCACTGTGAGAAGAATGCAAGGGAGGAGCAGAGGGGAGGGAACCTCTTCCCAAAGGCTTCTGGTGTTGATGGCGATGACGTCCACAGCAGTGGTTTTGATGGCCTGCAAGTGCCAGCTATGGGTTCCTGCTCACCTTTAGGCAAAGCTAATTCTCCCAGTGCTCCTCCAGCCTAGAGGTAGACGTGGTTTCTTGCAGTTACTTGTTTGACCTAAACTTTTCTTCCCTTCTTTTGCTCTACCGGCCCTTCAGCCCCTTTGTAACTAATTCCTGGAATAAATTCCCACTGTTTGACATACCTAGAATAATTTCTGTTTTCCCATTAGATGAATATGGAAGCCTATTTCAAAAGCTTGGGACTTCTACCTGATTACAACTGATTATTCCAAGTTGTCTCTCACTCTCTTGGTACTTGATTTTTCTAAAAATACTATGTTTCTTCATGATTCTACTCCCTTGTTACCATCATCCTACGCTTCCACTTTATTTCCCCTCAGAAAATCACCTTTTTATTCTTTCTCTTTTAGTCCATTTGGTGATAGAGTGGAAACAAAAAATGCAAGCCTCCTATTTAAGAAGGAAAAGTATAAAATCAGAAAAAGGAGACTTTCTTTAGGAAAGGAATCATCAAATTACTTGAAATCAAAAACAACATTCCTCATGCAGATACTGGGCTATACATTTCTTCTCCAAGCTTCAAATTACAACATACAGAATACGGAGACCCAGGTAACTACAAAGAATAACCAGGTGGAGGTAAAGGTCTTCAGTTTAAAACTGTGATTGACCATAGTCTAAGTTTTATTAGAAATTACAAATCCTCTGCACTGAAATTCTTGACACGTTATATAAACAAAGATAATGAAGGCTTTCTTGTTTTTAAAAGATTTACTATGAGGTGGGGGTGGTGCAAGATGGCGAACCAGAAGGATCATTCAGCTGAGCTCTCCTAGAATGACTGGGGAAAAAGACAGAACTGGCCATACCTGGTACAAGAATCTTACCCAGAGTCATACCTCAGGGAGCACTGTAAAGAGGTGGTAAGCTGGATATAGCATATGATCTGGAGTGATGGAAATCTGATGAATTAGTCAACCGATTGCAACTGGCTGAGATCGGCTGGCCCCCCACGGAGGTCCAGGATGGGAGGAAGCTTTTCTGGAGTTTTCAGTTGTTGGGGGAAGCTGAGTGATGAGTGGAAAGCTTGGAAGAGTAGGTGGACTCAAACAGTATACAACAACCAGATTCAAATGCCATTTGGAATGGATTTGCCATAGATTTGGTAGCTGGTGAGGCAGCCATACTGAGAAGGTCTTGGCAGTCAGGGGGCTGCCATTTTGGGAAGGTTGAGAAAAGGTCTTAGCAGGGGCCTAAAGAACAGAGTCTTAATTCCACCTGTCAGGATCAGAACTCCACTACTGGGACAGGCTGAGGGACTCCCGTGCCCCACAGGAACTGCAGTTAGGCATCTCTGTGAAACCTGCCCCTGAAGGATTTTGGAGAGCTTTAAGGTCCCAACCCAACATGGTCTGAGTGCTGAGGAAACAATCAGGTGACCACCGAAGGCAACTATGTCTGGAATAAGGATCACAGAGGTTGCTGTCTGTGGTATCTCCTAAAAAATCACAGCACCACCCGGTGTCCCAGCGACATATTGCAACACATTGTCATCAAGAGCAAGGACTTCTGTTTATGTAGCCATGAGGAAGAGTTTGGCTTTGCTCAGGCTGAGGACACTTTAAGATCTAAACTCTGAGACAAGGTAATTTGAAGCAAAGGAGGCAGTAATAAGGAACAAGGACAGGAGGTGAACAAGAAGAAAGAACACATGAGGAAGAACCAACAGAAAAGCATGGGCAACCTAAAAAGCCAAAACAGAGGAACTTCCCCAAAGGATCATGAGGCAGCTACTGCAGAAGACTCCACCAAGAAAGAATGAATTGACTTAGGCCAGGCATGGTGGCTCACGCCTGTAATCTTAGCACTCTGAGAGGCTGAGGTGCGTGGATTGCCCTAGCTCATGAGTTTGAGACCAGCCTGAGCAAGAGCAAGAAACCATCTCTAAAAATAGCTGGGCATTGTGGTGGGCACCTGTAGTCCCAGATATTTCAGAGGCTAAAGCAAGAGGATCACTTGAGCCCAAGAGTTTGAGGTTCCTGGGAGCTATAACGCCATGGCACTCCAACAAGGGCAGCAAAGTGAGACTCTGTCTCAAAAAAACAAACAAACAAAAAGAATGAATGGACTTGACAGAAAATTTAAAATAGGGATGGTAAAGACAATATAAAGGAATGGACAAGAAAATAGAAAGACAGAACTAAAAGTCAGTCAAGAGATATGCAGAATATAGAAAGGATATGGCGGAACTTAAGGAAATGAAGGAGACAACCAGGGAATGTAAAGATGCAGTAGAAAGTATCAAAATAGGTTAGACCACAGAGAAGAAAGAACCTCAGAGCTAGAGGATAAAGTTTTCAAATTAACCCAGGTAGTTAAAGAGGCAGAAAAGAAGAGAGGGAAAGCAAAACAGGCAATTAGAGAACTATGTGACTTCATGAAGCATTCAAACATATGAATTATAGGGATTCCTGAAGGGGAAGAAGATTGTCCCAAAGGATGGAAGCCCTACTGGAGACTATCATAAATGAAAACTTCCCAAGTTTTACTAAAGATCTCAACACCCTCCTTTCAGATGAATATCAAACCACAAGTCATCTCACCTTTGAGGAGAACCTCTCCAAGACACATTGTAATGAACCTATCCAAAGTCAAGATGAAAGAAAAAATTCTGCAAGCAGTCAAGAGTAAGTGCCAACTGACCTACAGAAGGAGATCCATTAGGATGACAGCAGACTTTTCAACTACAACTTTCCAAGCCAGAAGGGCATGGTCATCCACCTTCAACAGTCTTAGACAAAACAATTTTCAGCCCAGAATTCTACTAAACTAAGCTTCAAAATTAATGGAGAATCTGATCTGTTACTAACACGCAAATATTGAGGAAATTTGCCACAAAAAGACCAACTCTACAGGAAATACTTAGAACTATTATCAACACTAACCATCACAATGGACCACCAGCAAAGTAAACACCCAGAAGCTAAAGGTCTTACTTTACGCAAATGATAAAACTACATAACAGTCTTTCATAGAATAAGATGAATAGAACTCCACTAACTTATCAATTTTCTCAATACATGTCAATGGACTAAATGCACCAATGAAGAAACACAGGCTGGCTGACTGGATAAAAAAGCACAAGCCAGCCATATGTTGTCCTCAGGAGACACAATTAGCCTTGAAGGACAAATCAAGACTCACGGTTAAGGGAAAGAAAACAGTACTTCAAACAAAAGGAAAACAGAAGAAAGGAGGGATTGTGGAACAGGGACCCCATCGGAGCCCAAACTGGACTGAGAGTGCCCAGGGCAAATTCTCATGGCTCCAGCTTGTGTCATCACCCCTCAAGAGCCCCAGGTATGCCTTATAGCGGAGCGCCAGGAGAGAAAATTTCTTTTGGACACTGGAGCAACTTTTTCTGTACTTCTCTCCAATCCTGGTCTTTTAGCTCCCAAATCCATAACTATACAAAGGGTGTCTGGACAGCCGGTTACCAAATTTTTCTCCCAGCCTCTAAGCTGCAATTGGGATGACTTGCTGTTCTCTCATGCCTCCCTAATCATCCCTGAAAGTCCTGCTCCCCGTTTGGGGAGGGACATACTAACTAAAACAGGCACTTTCCCCTCCTGGAGATCTAGTCATGATCAAAACTCCTCCATCTAATTCACCTTCCCTGACCCCAACTTGGGAAGTCCCCTTTCCTGTTATCTTGTCGTCTTCTACAGCTGTTAAAGTTATAGGAGTCGATTCCTGCATACATCATTCACGAGTAAAGTCCTGGAATCCTCCATCTTCTACGGAGGCAGACAATGAAGACAGCCAACCACAGACCACCTACACTTGTGAGCCAAAAGAAAGTTTGAAGTTATTATTTAGGAAACAGCTAGAAAAATCC
>CAUYRH010054459.1:0-57932 GCA_963574655.1 Perodicticus potto
CAAACTTTCTTTTGGCTCACAAGTGTAGGTGGTCTGTGGTTGGCTGTCTTCATTGCCTGCCTCCGTAGAAGATGGAGGGTTCCAGGACTTTACTCATGAATGATGTATGCAGGAATTGACTCCTATAACTTTAACAGTAGAAGAAGACATGATAACAGGAAAGGGGACTTCCCAAGTTGGGGTCAGGGAGGGTGAATTAGAGGGAGGAGAATAGAGGTATTTTAAAGGGAGATAATTTTTTATCAATGTTCAATTCTTTTTGAAAACACATCTTCAAAGATAACTGAAAGTATATAAGAATTAAAGGTGCTGTTTTGAGATAGTACATTCAGAAGATAGAGTCCATTATGGAACTTCAGTGTAGTAGGAAAAGACACATGTCTTTAGACCTGTAGGCTAGAAATAAATTTTGAAATTCGCATGGATTTTTGGATTATAGTTATAGGAAATTCTAATGGAATTTTGAGATGGAAGGCTTTTCTGTGCAGATTTCTAATGAGAATATAGAAATCATGCGTGAGCATCAGTTAACATATATTAGGCAAGGAAAGGAAAGATAAAATCATTCTCTTAGCAGCTAAATGTAAGTAGTTTTTTTGGTTTGAAAGTCACTATAGGGTGTTTAATACTCATATAGTCTTTTAAGAAAAATATATTGAACCATTGAATAAATGGTTTGCCAAGCAAAACAAATCTTTTCTCTGCCCTCTGAATTTATGATCTATTGGTGCCACTGTACCACACCAACACTGCGCACAGGCGCACAGGAAGCAGCCAGGACACGGGTTAGAAGTATGATGCTTGCAAGGGAAGCCCCATGTAACCTCTGTTGTGGCCTTTTATAATTTATTTTTTTTAATTTTTATTTTATTATTTTTAATTAAATCATAGTGTGTACATTAATTCAGTCTTGGGGTACAATGTGCTACAACAGGTGTGGGGGTCTCAAATACAAGGACTACGTGCTTAATGATCCCTATGTACTCTTCCCCGCCCCCGCCCAATCCCCAGGCTCAACTCCCACCCTGTTGCACCACAGATGTTCAAAGTATAACACCTGCTTGCTAACAGCTAACAAGCTATCGATCCTATCTCATTAAAGCACTCAGTTGCTTGAGGGCTTGTCACTGGGCTGCAAAACATCTCCATGCCAGCTAGGAGATTGTCCCGCTCCAGCCCCTTCTTCAAGAAACTGGCAACTGCTCTTATAAGCCTGGTGCTTAGTCTCCTACAATGATCTAGTGAGGGGGCCAACCATTTTACATGGTATCTGAAGGATGGGTAGAAGTTGGTGGAAGGATACCAGTAGACAAGGGCTATTGGGATGAGGTGTGTCATGTGGAGTCCCTGAAGTATAATTTAGGATTTTCCTGAAAGCTCTCGGGCTGTTAACTGAGCTGGGCTATTAATGTGCTATTGAATTAGTTTCTATAAATATTATTCTTGTTTGAGAATCTGTTGTTAACTCTTTTTTTTTTGAGACAGATTCTCATTATGTTGCCCTCGGTAGAGTGCCATGGCATGATAGCTCACGGCAGCCTCAAACTCCTGGGCTCAAGTGATTCTCTTGCCTTAGCCTCCCCAGTAGCTGGGACTCCGGGCACTCACCAAAACGCACAGCTGGTTTTTTTGTTATGGTTGTCATTGTTGTTTAGCTAGCCTCAACTGGGTTTGAACCTGCCACCCTCGGTGTATGTAGCTGACGCCTTAACCACTGTGTACAGGTCCTGAGCTCCGTTGTTTACTCTTGAGAGCTTTGCCTGTGAGTTTCCTGGCTGAATCCTGGGGAGGACAGGTATGGCTTTTCTGGCATCTTAATAATGTAAAATGATAATACCATTTGTGTCAGCATTTTATACTATCCTTGTTTTAGGACTCAGTAAGGTCTGTCAGTAGCACATGTTCCTAATGTTTTGCTTCTGTGTTGAAAAGTGAGCCCATGTGGTTTTAGCTGATGTATTGAGGGAAGTACACTTCTAAGTATTCAGTCAACTGGTCTTTATTTAAATTAGTAGCATTGCTAACCTCCTAAAGATGGATCTTGGAGGAGGCAGAGGTCGTACAGAGCTTTCTCTAGCCCTCTACTGGTTTATTTCCTCTGTCATCTTTCAATGTCTTTTGATGTCTTCATTTTCTACTTCTTGTCTGCTTGAATAAACCAGGTCGCTCTTTGAGAAATCATGTTCTTCCCAAGAACCCCAAATTCCTATTATCTTCACAATCCAGAAAAGCAAATCGTGTTCTCAACATCTATATAACCCTTCCTTCATCTGTTCATATATTAATTTTCTTTTTCATATTTATCTGTTAAAATAAGAGATGAACATACCTGTGTTATAATTTTTGTTTCCTGATTGGACTTTCCTTCAGAAGTACTTATTTTGTCCTATTTGCCAAGCACTATTCCAAGAATCTAATAGTTTGCCTCTAACTTCATCATCTCTAATGATGATTTCTGTTTTTTCCCCTGTAGTGCTCTTTGTTCCTACATGGCCTGTCAGTCTGGTTAGGTTTATCATTGCTTTCAGCAGGTAAACACATCAAGAAGAAAGTATTATTTCAGAAACATCATATCAGATTTGCCTTTGGCTATCATATTCAAGGAGCCACCAAATACTGTGAAACTCTTGCATAACTTCATGACTGTTTGTGGTAATTGCTTCTCCAGCTTTATGATTTTACCTCAATGAGGAAAAATTTTTATCTGGTATTTGGAATCAGGATTTGAAATTCCTTTTCATTTCTTTCTTCCACATTTATTCTTTCACTTACCAACATGGAGATATAGATTTTGATTTTTATACTTCCACTTCAGATTTTTTTTTCTTAGATGCTTTCCTCCATTGTAATCTGGAACTCATTTTCCTTAGCAAGTTATAGCAAAAACAGAAATGTTTTGAGCCTTTTTCCTTTGCTGTCAAGCAAAGAGAGTCTACTTGCTAAGATCATGTGTGAGATGATTAGATTAGTTCAATAGCTAAGGAGTAGCATCCTCTCAGATTGTGTTAACAGAACACTGAGAGAAAGAGGTGGATTTTAGAGACATTTATATTTGTAGTGTTGGTTGGAGCCAAGCAAAAATAGCTGAGCAAAAAGGATTGAGGTTAAGAGGAACACTCATAGTTAAGCAATAATAACCAACAGAAAACAGAGAGAAAGATGTAGTTAGGAATATATAGGGAGATAGACACAAAAGTACAAAAGCATGAAAACCAAATGGCAAAATATTAAAGACTTGTTCGCAAATCATTAAAATGCCTTAGTAGGAGGCAAGAAGAATAAGACACTTAATTTTAATATGAGCAGGCTCGGCGCTCGTAGCTCACTGAGTAGGGCACCAGCCACATACACCAAAGGTGGTGGGTTCGAGCCCGCCCCAGGCCTGCTAAACAATGACAGCTGTAACCAAAACAGCTCCGGGCATTGTGGTGGGCGCCTGTAGTCCCAGCTAAGGCAAGAGAATTGCTTAAGCCCAAGAGTTGGAGGTTGCTGTGAGCTGTGATGCCACAGCACTCTACCAAGGGTGACAAAGTTGAGACTCTGTCTCAGAAAAAAAAAAAAAAAATTAATGTGAGCAGACCAGTAGAATCTTTGGGATGAAATGTTTAAGCACAATGAATTTTTTCTGTGATTATCTGAAATGTCCCCAAACTTGATGAATTAAAACAATAATTAATTTGTCCATGATTCTGCAATTCGGCTGGGTGGTTTTTACTGGTCTGTTAGAATATTATTAACTGCGGGTGGTGCCTGTGGCTCAGGGGGTAGGGCGCTGGCCCCATATATGAGGGTGGCTGGTTCAAACCTGGCCCCAGCCAAATTGCAACAAAAAAATAGCCTGGTGTTGTGGCGGGCGCCTGTAGTCCCAGCTACTTGGGAGGCTGAGTAAAGAAAATCTCCCTAAGCCCAGGAGTTGGAGGTTGCTGTGAGCTGTGTGATGCCATGGCACTCTATCAAGGGTGATAAAGTGAGACTCTGTCTCTAAAAAAACCAGAATATTATTAACTAAGGCACCATGTAATTACGTGTGGCAATTCCTTTATTGCCTCTGAAATTTCGAACCAAAATCAATAAACACCCCGCCAGTGGTGTGTTGGTGAAGTAACTCTTCAGGGTTAAAAATACCTGATTTATAGCAGTTGTTGATATTGATGTAGTGAATACCCTCAGATCATGGTTGATGTCAGGCTCTCTGAGTGGAGTGATTGCACTCAAGAGTTTGAAAGAGATGCCTACAGTCTACTCCGACTGTGTAATGTGAGTTGGCTTTCTGTAAAACATTACTGTTCTTACCACATGACTTGAGAAAGAATTTGAGGCAGCTTAACAAAATAAACACTTAATAAAATAGGATTAAATAAGTGAAGAATTTTATTAAAAGGGAAATAAGAATAGGAAAGCAAATGTAACAAAGTTAATAGTGCATGAAATAAATGCCTAACATAAGGCTCTGAATAGTTGCTGTAGGTAAACTAAGGGTTTGGCCAAAGGAGAAAAGGATACTGTACTCTCAACATTATTGCAAAAGAAAGATGGCCGTGTTTATGTGATATTTCTTTTTCTTCTTAAAGTACAGTGGCATTATCATGGCTCATTGCAACCTCGGGCTTCTGGGCTCTTGGACTTCTCCTGCCTCAGTCTCTTGAGTAGCTGGGACTACAGGTGCTTACCACCACGCCTGGCTAATTTTGCAATTTTTAATAGATATGGGGTCTTGCTCTTGCTTAGGCTGGTCTCAAACTCTTGGCCTCAAGTAATCCTCTTACTTTGGCCTCCCAGATTACTAGGATTACAGGCATGAGCCACCACCTGTATATTTTCATTTCTTCTATAATTTACATGATATTTTTTGAAACATTTCAAGGTAAGGTGCTGACAGTGCCAATATGATTCCGTGTAATTGGGAATTTGGGATCTATAATAGATTTGAAATAAATGTGAAGGAGTTTGCATTTTGTGGGAAGAATCCATGGGAGCGCTGACTAGTATTATGTAGGCTGTTTAGAATGCCAAATCTATCTGGATCATTAAGAGTTTGTAGGCAAGGAAGCTAACAAAATGTTTCAGAATTGTAAATGTGGTATAATTAGAGGTTCAACCAAAACAGTAGCTTGTGGACTTGTTTCTAAAGAAAAATCAGGGCGGCGCCTATGGCTCAAAAGAGTACGGCGCCGGCCCCATATACCGGAGGTGGAGGGTTCAAACCCAGCCCCGGCCAAAAAACTGCAAAAAAAAAAAGAAAGAAAGAAAAGAAAAAAGAAAAATTATACGAGAGAGTATGTATAAAAAGAATAAGCAAGATCAAGTTAATAGATTTGTTTGGCGAGAGCAAGTCAGAATGACTATTTGACAACTTTCCCAGTATCTTTTTTGATTTCTAGTGGTGGTTCATCTTTCACTCTTGATTTTGCGCATGTGTATGCGTGTGTGTTTGAGGGCGACAGAGAGAGACAGATCCATTAACAGTCCTTCAAATGTCAATTTTATGGAGAGAATAGGCCATGTACCTTGCAATGATGAATAAGGTATGTTCTGTGTCTGCAGCTTTCAATGCCTTACCTTACTGTAAGGAACCTTTTCTAGGCCTTTCTGGGCATGTTATCCTTGACTGGATTTAGCTTAAACTTATAATCAGCTGCTTCCTTTTCTGTTGTTTATTCCTCTTCAGCCGTGGCTGCTCAGGCAGCCCAACTTGAGAGCAGGGTAGGAAAGAATTTAGGGTCACTAGCAAATGCTGAGAAACTCCTGTTCTCATCTCTTCTACCTCGGTTCTTCTTTTATTCCTCTTGGGCACTGAGGTGCCAGTGCTAATTCCTCCCTGCCCACCTTTCCCTAGAGTCCATGCGTGTTGATGTCTCCTACAAACGGCAGCATGAAAGAAAGCCAGGAACAGGTGAGTTTTGAGCTAGATTCCGATTTGGGATTTTGAAGGGGTGGGAGGCTTGAATTGATGGAGGTTACAGAAATGCGAAAATATATAACTATCCATTAGTCTACTGTCAGAACCAGAGTTGAACAGTAGGATTTGGGGGATGTGTGGGTTGGTTATCTTGAATGGTCGGTCGGTCATTCCTCGTTAGGAATAGCCCACCCCATCGGAGGCTGAGATCTGTAGAACAGACAGGCAATTGGCAAATAAGACTTGCCAAGGGCAGCACGATCAATCAAGCAATTTCTATTTGCCTTTTCTGTGCTGTTTCTGCTGCCATTTATACGTGTCTTTTTCTTTGTCCTTTGCCTCTTGCCTGCCCTTCTCTTTCATGCAACAGGTAAATAAGTATATGTGGATATATAAACCTCTCACACTGTCCTTCAGTGTTCCTCTGCTTCTGCACGTGAAATTGGTTGATACCTATTTTTAGCCTTTGAGTAGCTAAAATCAGGGAAGGTCCTAAAACTACATTTGGGGACAATAGATGGCATAGGCATAGCTGCAGTACAGATGTCTTGTTTGTAAAAGAAATGCTAAGCAAAAGATTATCAGCTGCTCTGACGTATGTGTGTGTTTGTGTATCTGTCTAGATCAGGCGTCCTCAAACTTTTTAAACAGGGTGCCAATTCACTGTCCCTCAGACCGTTGGAGGGCCGTACTATAGTTTAAAAAAAAAAACTATGAATAAATTCCTATGCACACTGCACATATCTTATTTTGAAGTAAAAAACAAAATGGGAATACAATTCGCACCAACTCATGTGGCCGTAGTTTGAGGACCCCTGGTCTAGATCATAGGTTCTAGAATTCAGCCTACACTGCCTCTAATTAGCATAGTGTGCTGTGCTGATTGATCTAGTACCTTATCATCTTTCAAGGGATTGCTTATCTGACTAGGACAGGGAGGTACTTTTTGAGTGTTTCCTCTTGTCTTTAAGGACTTGAGTTAAGTAGGCCATGAATATTCAGAAATAAAAAAGCTATAATACTTTTTCCTCTTGGAACTTTGGTGTACTGGGATAGACTGACACTATCACAGTACAATAGAGTTTGCCCAGGGCAGTGAAAATGAATGAAAGGAATGACTACATAGATTGTGCTTTTGGTCATTTGGGATGCGGTTGGTGATTCATAGTATTTTGCTTTTGATTTTTTAAGGTCTGTAAGAACTTGTAGTGTTGCTTAGTGTGAAAGTCTGTAATGATACTACAAGTTAAAAGACACTAGGGTTGTGACTTTTTTTAGGGGGGGAGGAAACAAGAGTCTCACTTGGTCACTTTGGTAGAGTACTGTGGTGTCATAGCTCACAGCAACCTCAAACTCTTAAGCAATCCTTTTGCCTCAGCCTCCCAGGTAGCTGGGACTACAAGCACCCCCCACAGAGCCTGGCTAATTTTTTGTTTTCTTGGGTTTTTTTTTAGAGACAGGGTCTCAGGCTGGTATCGAACTCCTGAGTTCAGGTGATCTACCCACCTCAACCTCCCAAAGTGCTAGGATTACAGGCATGAGCCACTGTGCCTGGCCTGGTATGTGCCCAGCACTTTTAAAAACTGCTAGACTACTCAGCCTTGAGCAGGGGTTCTCACCCTCTGCAACATTGACATTTGAAGCTGGATAATTCTTTGTTATGGAAGACAGACCCCAATAGCAGGATATTTAATAGCATTCTTGTCCTTTGCTTTGTGTGCCAGTGGCATTCTCCCACTTGTGACAACCAAAAAAATCTTCACTCATTGCCAAATATTAGGGAGGGTAAAGAGGGAGGTGCAAAATTGTCCTCAATTGAGAACCGCTGGTCTAGAGAAAGCCCTTTAGGTTTGCTGAACATTGGAAAAAGGTTATTCACGCTGTCCTAGGTGGTCAGAAGTCTTCAAGCCCTGAGACCCTTACTTAGCTTTATTTCTTGGCTGTGGCAGGAAGAGTTTAAGAAGCTTTTTGATTTTAGCTGGTTTTGCCTCAGTTTCAGGGTCATTTTGTCTCTGCTTTTGCTCTTGACTGCTTTCCTGGCCGTAACCTGCTGTCTAGTCCTGACCAGCTTCTATGTGACTCCAGAAACTTGGTGCCACTTTCTCTTCAACATATTTTTAATTTTGTTAGTTGTTGTAGCAGCTAAGAGCAGGTGAGGATTATATGTTATATTTGACAAACATACGCAATTTAATGAAATGTTTTTCTGCCAGTAACTGCTCACTTTTGTTAATTTCTAGGATTATATTTAACTAATCCCATCTTTTTTTCTTTTTTCTTTTTTCCTCTTAAGTGACAGTATCTCTTTTTCTGTTGCCCAGACTGGGGCTGGTGGCTCAGTCATCGCTCATTGCAGCCTCCAACTCCTGGGCTCAAATAATTCTCCCGCCTCAGTTTCCTGAGCTGCTAGCATTACAGATGTACATTACTGTGCCTGCTAATTTTTTTCATTTTTTTGTAGAGATGGGATCTCACCATGTTGCCCAGGCTAGTCTTGAACTACTGGCCTTAAGTGACCCTCCTGCCTTAGCCTCCCAAACAAAGCACCACTGGGATTACAGGCTTGAATGAGCCACTGTGCACACCCCAGTTTAAACCCATCTTTTTGGTAGTTGTTGAACCTGCTGGAGTAGTATTGTTTAGATATATTTTCTGGCTTAAGTTTTTGTAAAAAATGGTTTACATACAGCCTCATGTGAGTATCTGAAGTGACTACTGTTAGTGACCTTATCTCATACAGTCCAGCATATTTCCAACCATTAAACAAATATTTGGGTATTTGTTCATGCCAGGCACTAGATTAGTGCTCTGAATTATAGTTTTTCAATTTTACTTTATAAGCTATCTAAATATTTTAGGAATATCTGCTAAACTTCCTGCATACATCCCTCCATGAGCTACCCCTTAATTACCTAGTTCACTTTGGTAGTATCTACAGAGTACTCTTGTATTTTTATTGTGATATATTAGAAGGTGGCATTTAGGAACATGGGAAAGGAAGCATTCATGTTTTTAAAACATATTTTGCTTTTCTCAGGGTCTTCTCAGTGGCTCCATGTTTGCTAACTGGCAGTGGTATAGCCTAGACGGCCTCATATGATATCCTTTAGATCTGAATTATTTCAAATTTTTGATGGTACTTGGTCTCTGAGAGAGAGGTAGTTTTAGATGTTAATATAATTTAGTAATGTAATAAAAAATTTTAGTACTAAAGTAAGTATATGGCCCCCTTCATTAGTTCTGTTACAAAATGACTTAATTGAAAATAAATGAACTGGAAAAAAATTACATGTTAACTTTTTTATATAGATAAGGAGAGGCCTGTACAATCTTTGAAAACATCAAGAGATACTTCACCCTCGAGTTCTTCAGCAGTTTCATCATCAAAGGTTTGTTATCTTTCTAAAAATCAGTTTAAAGAATTACAAAGTAAATGAAATGAGCTATCTAGCATTCATGTGATATTTTTCTTCTAGAATTACCATTAGCATATGAGAGTAATTCGCTGTATTTCAAAACTTGGATTTTCAGTAATCCCTACCAGAGTAAATAGGCAGTTTTCCTACTCTACTTGACGTTATGCTAAAATTAGTACTTAGCACTGTAACCCTGGCTTTCATCTTGATCATAACTAGGTGGGAATAATATTCAGAGGGAACATATTTGATTGTTTGTGCTTTTATTTGGAGAGTTGGAGGTATAAGTAGAAACCTAATATTTATTGTATAGCTATGCTATTCTAGATACTATATTAAGTTTTTTTCTTGTAAGAATGCATATAGAAATCCTGTGATAGGCATAGGTATGTACAGTCCCATTCTATAAAAGGGTGAAGAGTCAGATGTTATATAATTTCCTAAGGACATAGCTACCCCTTACTTTATCATTCTTCTCATTTCTACCTTTCTAGACTCATGCTTCTAATCCGCAAAAGTTAAAAATGTGACAAGTTTCTGTTTCCATCTGTTCTCTTCAGTTAGAGAGGTTCTTTCCACAAATCTCATGCCCTTTCTCTCGGCCATCACTGTTGTTACTTCTGTGTTTTTCATTCTTCTGTCTTTTTTATTTTGGCTTTTTAGCAAAAGTAGGTAATCATCTGGCAAGGGGGCAGCTGCTTCTGTGCCTCAAATGAGAAAATGTTTCTTTGTGACAATTTGTATCTTTGGAACACTTTCCCAGAAGTCTGAACATTCTACAATGTTGGGCTTTGAATAGCAAAGATTGATTGGAGTATTTGATTCTGTCTTAACCATATCAAGGGTTTTTAAGAAACACTGGCTTGTTTTTCTTGGCAGTTAATAAGTGAAAGAAGTGTAAATAGTACCAGCCCTTCAAAGTTACTAAGAAAATTGAAATTACTGGGCGGCGCCTATGGCTCAAAGGAGTACGGCGCCAGCACCATATGCCAGAGGTGGCAGGTTCAAACCCAGCCCTAGCCAAAAACCGCAAAAAAAAAAAAAAAAAAAAAAAAAAAAAAAAAAAAAAGAAAAGAAAATTGAAATTACTATGTATGAAATATTTATTTCCCCTGAAATATAATGCTATTTAAGTGTAAGTTTTTGCATAGGACTTTGTACTACCTGTTTAGGTATGTTTAATGGTGAACAACCATAATGGATTTGGCTACTTTAGACTGAAGCTTCACATAGATGAACGGAAGCTTCACTTCCGTTTCCATTACATAGACCATAATGTCTTATAATGGAATCAGAGCATCAGAATTTCAGATCTAGAATAATTTTATTCATTGGGGAAGTATGCTTTGCCCAGGGTCTCCTAGTAGCTCTGGGGAACTTTATCACCTAAATTATCTGATTTGGCAGAGGACTTTTTGTATAAACATTATGGTGGCCCTCCTGTAGGAATTATTGCTGTTAGAAGTTAGTTTCGAATGATAGTTTTTCAGTTGTACAGATTTAACAGATGAATAGAAAGGTTAAATTACAGTTTGTTTTTGCTTCATTCTTTACAAGAGAGAAATCACATACATGTTTTTCTCTATAACTTTCTATCACACAGATATGCATCCCTCCCCACAAAACAACACAGAATATAATTTTTTTCTTGACTTAGTGTACTTGTGCACATGTATTTGTTTTCTTCTAACTTACTTTAACAACCTTCTATTAATGAGTAATATCATAAAAATACTTTTCTTTGAGACAGAGTCTCACTATGTTGCCCTTGGTAGAGTGCTGTGGCTTCACAGCTCAAAGCAACCTCCAACTCTTGGGCTCAAGCGATTCTCTTGCCTCAGCCTCAGCCTCCCAAGTAGCTAGGACTATAGGCAGCCAGCACAACACCTGGCTATTTTTTGGTTGTAGTTGTCATTATTGTTTGACTGGATTTGAACCCGCCAGCTCCAGTGTATGTGGCTGGTGCCATAGCCGCTGAGCTACAGGCGTCCAGCCATAATAGTGCTTTTTTTTTGAGACAGAGCCTCAAGCTGTCACCCTGGATAGAGTGTTGTGGCATCACAGCTCACAGCAACCTCCAATTCCTGGGCTCAAGCGAGTCTCCTGCCTCCGCCTCCTAAGTAGCTGGGACTACAGGTGCCCGCCACAACAACCGGCCATTTTTTGGTTGCAGCTGTCGTTGTTTGGCGGGCCCAGGCTGGATTTGAACCTGCCAGCTCAGGTGTACGTGGCTGGCGCCTTAGCCTGTTGAGCCACAGGTGCCAATCCCATAATAGTACTGTTTTAACCTACTGTCTGAGTAGGGCTTTAGTAAGCTTCCTCACTGGCTGTGGAATATACTTTGTGTAGATATATTGCTGTGATCTTTCAGTAAATATTATAGATGGCCAGCCAGTAGATTAGTGAATTTAATAAAGTAATGAAAGAGATCAAGTGTCCTTTCCATCTAAAAGATCTAATTTTAAGTCCCACCTCAGCATTTATTAACTTTAGTCACTGTCATCTAGTTTCTTGGTTTATAAGTTAGATGAATAAAGCTCCTTCCTAGAATTATATTTAATTAAAATGTATATTTTTTGGTTTGTAAATAAGAGCACTTCCTAAATGGCAGTGTACCCTAAGATGGGGGTTTTTACTGGAATCAGTGATGTGAATTTAGAGAAAAGAGATGGGGACAAAATTAGGCATGGCAGGGCCAGTTGATAAAAATGCTAAAGAAATAGAATAGAATCAGAGAGTTACCATAAGTGTCTAAGGAAAGAATTTTTAAGTTTGTATTTTAGTATTTTAATCTTATTCTTTAACATCAGCCTTTTAAGAGCATGTTGTGGGAATTATATCGATTCAAAAAAACATTTTCTTTGTTTTGACCCCATGAATTCACTGATCTTCGAATATCTTTTAGTATAATAGAGTTATATCAATGATTATGGAAAAGAAAGAAAAATTAAAATACTAAGCATTTTTCTAGGTACTTTCAGGCCTATTACCTCTCTTAATTCTCACAACTGGTTTGTAAAATGAGTATTATTAACCCCTATTTTGTAAATGAGGAAACCAAGGCTCACGGTGTTATAAATTATGTATATAAAATAATTTACCTATTGACTCAATGAAGTGTAGTTCAAACCCAGGTCTATCTGTAACTTCACAGCCTGTACCTTGTTTGGTATTGTGTATAGTTAGAGGAACTACTAGTAGCATCAAAAAATGAACTTTAAGTCTAAAAGTTTCGTGAGAGGAGAATTTACATACTTCATTAAAAATTACAAAAATAGCATATCTGGACTTTTGCATTAATTAGGAATTTATTTTATGAGCTTTTGGCATTATTTCTTGGGGTATAATTAAAAATAGAAAGTTGAAACCAGCGTGTTATTTTTATATTCTAAATACGATTAATATATGAGTTAATTGTCAGTGTCTTTCGCTTTGTTCCTTACATAAATTTCTAGAGTTTAATGTCAGTGAAGTTGGGTGAGACCTGGGTCTGTATATCTCAAAGGAATTGCTACTTAAAGGAATTCTATGTTGAATATTTCTGAAGGAACAAATAATGTATCTGTTCTCTTAATAAATTTGAAGGCTTATGAGTTTAAGTAGGGTGGTATACTTCTTGATCTGTTTGAAGTTTAAAAGTCCTTGAGAATTGTAACAGAAATATTCTTTTATTTTTACTAGGTGTTAGACAAACCTAGTAGGCTAACTGAAAAAGAACTTGCTGAGGCTGCAAGCAAGTGGGCTGCTGAAAAGCTAGAGAAGTCAGATGAAAGTAACTTGCCTGAAATTTCTGAGTATGAGGTAAGGTATGATTTCTTCTTCGTGCTTTACATCTGAAAATTTTATCTGGATTTTAAGTTATGGGTGGAAAATATTTGGTTTATTTTAGTACTTCAGAATGTATCCTCATGGATTACAGATATTAAAATTTACCACACAGTGTGATTGACTATGAATGATTCTGAATTCAGTAATCATTCTGTGTCTGAACATTTTGAGGGGGTTTAGAAATGAAAGAATAGTATAAATATGGAGTATAAGAAAAACACATTATTTATATATTTCTTTTAATGGACTTTGCTGTTAAAATTAGCTCAGGAAGTCATGCTAAGTCACTAGTCATAAACCATTGAACTCAGAACAAAAATATTATTCAACTTTGGATTGTGGGTTATATTTAGACTGCATGTTATGCTTGATGCAAATGAGCTCACAAATATCCTCAAAAATAAAATTATTCATTATACCCTTGATGTGCCTTGAGTACTGAAAGAGAACGGTTTTCCCTACAAAACTATTTATAAAATGTTTACATTAGAATATTTAAAAATAAACTGAAAAATTTCTGTATAACCTGTAACAACTATAAATGGGAAATATAGAAATTTTGGCAAAATTAAACTTTTAGATTCAGGATTTGATACTAGTGGAGTTATTTTGCCTTGATAGGTAGACAATATAAAAATCTGTATACTATGACAAATTGTTTATATTTAAAGGAGAATTCTGGTTTTTAGATATATTTTTGGGGTGACATTTACAGAAGTTCCTTGGATAAAAGGATCAAGCATTGAAATCTAGATAGAGATAATATTAACTACATCTTCATACACTTTTTAAAGATCCTTTTTAAAGTAACTAATGTACATTGTTCACGAAAAGTGCAAACCTTATCAGAATGTACACAAATAGAGCCTTTCTTTTGCAAAATGCTGATCTATCTTTTATATATCAGTTGTTCTTAAATAGGTCAGGGTTTGCTTGTTATTGTTCCTATAATAATAATAATTATTTCTACATATCATCGAGTAAATGTATCAAAAACATCAAACTATCTCTTTCTGGCACTTTCCCATCACTACTTAAAAGCGTGAATAATACAGACATACATTTAATAAGTTATTTTCTGTTGTAAGTTAGAATAATGGTTTTTATATTAATAATAGATTTGTGTGCTTCAAAATTGCTATTTTGGGGTACTGATTACTTTTCAAAATAAGACTACGCAGTGAGACTAATTTCTTATATACTTAATATTTTATCTTTAATTAGCAAGTCTTTCATTATATTTATTAATATTATAAACATGTATGAATATTAACATAGTATTCATTTATATAATATAGTATATTCATCTCCTCCTCATCACTTTTAATCTCAAATTTCTTACAAAATCTGACAGACCTTTCTCAGATTTTAAATATTCCACTCAGGGTCTCCCATTGCTTGAATAGATGCTGATACTGCATTGTGACATTGGATCTACAAAGACTTTTTTTTTTAACCTCTGTCTTTTCTCTGGAATTTGTTCAGAAATTGGTAGATTTTGAATTAGCATACAGTAAATAATAACCCTGAATACTGTATAAATAGAGTCATAGATCAGATGTGATCTTCTGTTGGATCAAAGGCAAGATTGAAGAGAGTAGAACTGATGTTACTGTAGTATGTTTGTTACTTGGGGTACACCATTCACATTGAATAGCAGCACTAACTTGATACCATTCCGTGCTCTAAAATATTGTTTAAGTCAGAATGATATTTTCTCATACTGGAAATAAAGCAGTTGGGAAATGTTCACTATACTCTTCGTAAACTCAGTCCCGTTAGTATCTTATTAATATTTTGCTCAAATAGTATCATCTGTTCTTGAGCTATTGTTAGTTGCTCATTTAAGTGTTCCATACAATTTGGGAAACAGGATTTTGGCCTTGACCCTATATAAACTCTTATCTAATTTAACAATAACCTGGAAAAAAAGAAGGTCTTTGATGCTAAGAAGAGTTTGGCACAGTACTGTTCATGTGTGTGCACCTGTACATGCATTTGTGTTTTAAAGTCTAGTCGTGGCTGTACTATGTAAGTAACAGTTTGTGTACTTCAGAAACATGTAGATTCTTTGGTTTTTTTTTTTTTTTGCAGTTTTTGGCCGGGGCTGGGTTTGAACCCGTCACCTCTGGTATAGGGGGTGGACGCCCTACTCCTTTGAGCCACAGGCGCCACCCTACATGAGTTGAGAGTGAATGCTTAGATTATTTTCTCTTGCAGTTATAATCATAGTTTTAAGCAAAGTTTTTAATAGAAAGTCCAGTGAAATTAAAGATAAAATCAGTAATATGCTTAAAAATTCAGGCATGTTATGGTTTATTTCTTTGTTCGGTTTTAGACTTTTATTTTGGGGGCTGCAATAGAGCGTTTCGTAAAGCATTTGACAGAATAGTATTACTAAAGGGTCTTAATGGTCTGAGAACAGGAAAACAAAAAAGGTTTTATTAGCCAATATGTTTGGGAAATGCTAGAGTTGAAAGAGGTGGGTTGGTGTTGATATTTCAGTACTTTTCAGAGACTTAAATATATTAATACGCTCTGTGACGATGATGAAATAATAGATTTTTCGTAGCTTCCTGAACTTTTGACTATGAACTTTTTTTTTATTTTTACATATACATGTGTTAATGAGGCTTCCACTTTTTGCCTTCACAGAATTCAAAAGGCTGAAAATTTAATAACAATAACAATGTTTAGATAAGGACTAGAAACAAAAACCACGGAAAGAATGAACGAAGATAAATATATTCAGAAAAGAAAACAGATGATTACTGCATCAAAATATTGAGCAATATTAATAATAATAAAGACAAGAAAGTAACATTCACATTGTCAAATAAGAGTATGTCCATTATGGAATGCTTTGACTCTGAGGCTCAGTATGAAGTCATGAGTTAACTTATTTTTTTTTCCAAAGTCTCAAAAAATAGATAACTAGTATTCTATAAATAAAAGTAAAAGAGAGTTTCAAAAAAACAGATCATGCCAAATCTTATAAACAATAGAAAAAGAAGAAATATTTCAAAGTCATTCTACATGATCTGGATACACCTGATATTGAGATTGGAGAAAATATATTGTTATAAAGGGAAATTACAAACATACGAACTTTGACTATGAACTTTTTTTCGCGTACTGTATTTTGTAGTGTATAATGTGCTCACGTATATAACGCACACCTACATTTTTGGCCCAAACTTTCAGGAAAAAAACTTTCACTTTAATTTTTTAATTCAAATTTTTATTGTTTACCTTTAGGTACTTGGTTTTTATATTGTAAAGGAATTTTATAAAAATATCAGCTAGGTTTCTAGGATCCACCTAAAGTCTATGAAGAGAGAATATGTTGCTTTTTATTGGCCAAAAATGCTTCTGTTACAAGTTTGTCATAAGTTCAACAAAACCGATCATCACATTTCAGGGTATTATTTTGCATATGAAAATTGTTATTGCTTTCTACAGTTACACTTCTATCACATAAGCATAAAGAAAAGAGTTTAAAGCATTTATATAGATATGGAATTAGTGCTACCCATGTATGATGTGCATCCTTATTTCTCCCTCAAAAATTCGGGCATAAGTGTGCATTGTGCATAACAAAACAGGATGTGTTTTGGGATTAGTGTTTCAAGACACACAAATTATTGTGTGTATTGGCTTTCTCATACTTTATCTAAATTCACTAATTTGAGACACCATCCTGGCCATCAAGGAGGTTGCAGTCAAGTTTTGTAGAGATATAATTTACTATCTTTAAACAAATAGCTGTGAGAATTTGGCTTTTGGCAGAATGCAAAGCTCATTATTTGAGGGCTATTAGAATGTCTCAATTGAATAGTTCACTTCCTGCTGTAGAATAAAATTTTAGCATTTTCTTACATTTAAATGTGAAAATATGACTTTGTTTTCACATATACACGTACTTGTACTTGCACAAACTTAGTTTTCTGCATCAATATGTCTGCTTACTTTGTCCCCAGTCCAAAATGCCCATCTTCCATGACTTTCTTTCAAATTCATATTCCTTCAGTAGAAGCAATAGTGTTTGAGATAAGACTCAAGATCTTTCTTGATTTCACTTTCCTACCCACTGTAAAATTTTATACCATTTCATTGATGACCTTATTACAAGTTTTATTAAATTTTTTTTTGTGTGTAGCTATATATACAGGGTGGACATAAAGTTCGTTGCAATTTACTATGTTTATTTTAAATCCACACGAACTTTATGTCTACCCTGCATATAGAATATGTTTCAAGCACTTGGCTTGTTTTCCTTACAGTACCTTGGACAATAATATCTTTAATTAATTGAGTTAAATCTAATTACTAGTGAGCTCTTTTAAGTTATTTTTTCTTCATTTACTTGAATGTGCTCTGATGTGTGTCCTATAATCACCAGTTTACATTTTTATGTGTAGACCTCTGTCTTAGTTTTGTGTTGCTATGACAGTACCCAAGACTGCATAATTTACAAAGAACAGAAATTGATTTCTTACAGTTCTGAAAGCTGGGAAATCTAAGATCAAGGTACTAGTAGGTTTGGGGTCTGATAAGGACCTAGTCTCTGCTTCCTAGATATTGTCTTGAATGTTGGTTACATCAGAATAGAAGAGCAAAGAGAAAGAGCCACTTACGGTATTGAACCTATCTGTGAGGTCACAGCTCTTCTGACCTAATCACCTCTTGAAGATCCCACCTCCTCTCAATATCATTACATTGGCAATTAAATTTGAACATGGGTCAGTCACTGGCTCACATTTGGAATGTCAAGGCATGGAGAATAACTTGAGGCCAGGGGTTTGAGACCAGCCTAAGCAACATTGGGAGACCCCATCTCTACTAAAGAAAAAGAAAAAGAAGCCAGTAGGTGACTGTAGTCCCTGTTTGGGAGCCTGAGGCAGGAGAATTGCTTGAGCTCAGGAGTTTGAGGTTTCACTGAGCTATGATCACACCACTGAACTCCAGGCTGGGCAATAGAGGAGACCCTGTCTCAAAACAAAACAATCCCGAGTTTTTGAGGGGATAAATATTCAAATCATAGCAGCTGAGAGTTATAAATAAATCTCTGTGGCCCTTCCTTTATTCTTACTAGATAACAAAAACTAGTTGTTATCTACCCCCAGGAAAAGTTATATACCCTTCTTACTGTGAACCCCTCGTGCCCTGTAATTACCTATATGTCTTGTGTCGTTACCTTTTCTTTTTGACCACATGGTTTCTTTCCAAGCAGCAGGAGTAAGAGATAGATAATTTGGGAGCTTACTTGTGAGGGTTGTGGTATGATTTCATATTTTAAATCCCTTTAAATGTGTACTCAGACTTACAAAAACTAAATTTTTTTAGTAGGTAATAAATGTATTTGTCAGAAATTCAAACGGTGCTGAAGTATTTACAGTATTTCTCTTCCATCCTGTTTATTCCAAGTGTTTCTACTGAGACACTTCCTTTATCATTTTTTTCCCATAGATAGTATTCTTCCAGAGATGGTCTGTGCATATATATGCATAAGTATAAATGCTTCCATACTTGATCCCCTCCTTTTTGGCACAATTGATGGTAAATTGATGTTTATTCATAGGGGTTGACCTCCAGGTTATGGGATTATTTATTCACTTTCGATTTGGTGCTCTAAAATAGAAGTGATCATTACCTCTCATGGAATTGTTTTCTTTCTAATGATTTCAGTAAGTTCTTAGGCTATTTTCCATGTTCTCTTCATTATGTGTGCACATACCTCTTCCAACTGGACCTTTTTTCTTCAGTATTTCACAAATAGATTGTTTAAGAAATAATCATGGGGCAGCTGGGTGTTGTGGCGGGCGCCAATAGTCCCAGCTATTTGGGAGGCTGAGGCAAGAGAATCACCTAAGCCCAGGAGTTGGAGGTTGCTGTGAGCTGTGATGCAAGGGCACTATATGCAGGGTGACAAAGTGAGACTCCGTCTCTTAAAAAAAAAAGAAAAAGAAATAGTCATGGGGCAAATCTTTCTATCTCTATCTTAATATAGTGGGAAGTATAATTTTAGAATAGAATAAGCCTAGAAGCTTTGTCTTACCTAAAATAAAAAAAAGTAGCAATCATTTCCTCTTTAATCCTCTTCACATACGCTCATTATGCATAGCGAGATTGAAAGAGTTTTCTTTACTTCAAACCTTTCTATTAATATATTCTGCCAGTTAGTGCCTACATGTAGGTTGTCTGAAATGCTCTATGTCCTTTAAGAAAGTAATTAAAGATTTCTAATTCTTTTTCAAGGCGGGATCCACAGCACCGTTGTTCATTGACCAGCCAGAAGAACCTGAGGCAAATGCAGCAGACGGCATAGAGTTATTTGAAGACAGTCAGCTAAATAGTCGCTCTAAAGCAATAGCATCAAAAACCAAAGAGATCGAACAGGTTAGAATGCACTTTATAATCTTTTGTTTATGTTGCTTTGCACATGTAGACATTTATTCATAAATATGCTTCATTTGTCTTTTTCTCCTTGTGACTTTGCAATTACAACTTAAAAAATTGAGTTGATTTCACAGTCATTTTGATCATAGTAGTCCCCCGCAACCCTCGTGCTGCTTTATTTTTAAAGAAAGAGCAAGTTTCTTTTTTAGAAAATATTAATATTCTCCTTAGTATGAAACAATTAAAAAAATTTTAAACTTAATAAGGATAGGATGGAAGAAATGTTAAATACAACAGAATGTTAGCAAATGTTATTTTTGAGTATTGCCATTAGAGGTGTTTCTTACATCTTTAATTACATTTTTAAGCATTTTCTAAATATTAAAAAATAAAGGGTGGTATTTAAATCTAATTTTTTTTGTCATATCATTTGAAAAGTAGGATTTTATTTTTAATATGCAATTATTACCTACCTCATAGGATATAATCATTTTATGAGGATTAAATGAAGTAATTAAAATGTGAAAGGGCTTCTTTATAAAATGTAACACATTATACAGACATTAGGTTTTGATGTTACTCTCCAGTGCATTGAATAAATGTCTTATATTGTTAAGTAATCTTCTAAAAACAATTAGAAATTAAGAACAAAATTAAGCCTTTTCTCCTGGTGCTGTCCAATTTGCACATCAGTTAAAATCTGTTTCCCTTGATTGGATAGAGGACCGTTTCCATTAAATTCTAGATATGATTATATAGCTTATGTTAATATTATACCAATGGCAACAGATAAGAACCTGAGTAGGAAATTTGCCACACAAACCTATGAAATTCAAAATGAAGGTGGTCAGCAGTATCACATGTTTAGAGAGACAGGGAAAATCCTGTGTAATTTGTTGATGTGGAGGTGATCAGTCCCTTTCAAGATGTCAACTAAATGAAAGCATAAATAAAAGGTTCACTCACTATGTGTCTCTTCAACATGAAGCAACATTACCCTAAATAAAGTTACTATTCTTCTGTCTTTTTTGTCTGATTTATTTTTCTTCGTAGCCTTGTCTTTCCTCACCATAATGGGTGCTCCATGAGAGCCAGGACGTTGTTTGTCTCTCCGTCACCTAGAGCGGTGGTTGATATATAGTAGGTTCACAAGAAATATTTATTGCATGGGTGATGGATGGAGTCAAGGACCTCAAAGTGATCTTTGAGTAGTCCTCCAGGCACTTGAAAAGAGGGACTGTGTCTTAACCTGACCTCTTGACACAGGGCCTACGTCTAGCATTTAGTAGTAAGTACTTGATAAGTACGCATTTATTGAATGAATAAGTGATTTAATACTACTTCTCTTTTTCACACAAATTTCAGTTCCTTAAAGGAGAGATTCTCTTACGAATATAACTGGTAAAAACAAACTTGATCGAAATAACAGGAGAGAGGGATACTTTTGGGTTGCTGTTCATTAATATTTCCATTCTTTCTTCTCAGAATTCTCAGTTGACCTGCGTGATCTTGAGAGAGTGGGGTATCATGTGTATAGCTTAGCAGTACACACATAAAATTATTTCACATGTAATGAGTTTTTATAGTACTTTTAAGAAACCTATCTATATTTAATCTACACATATATGTTTTCATCTATCATTCAACGGACACAAAAAATCTGGCATGCGTATTGAGATTTTTACAGCAAGAACAAATGTCCTAAACAAAGAAAAATAAATCTAAAAGGAAATTATTACTATGTATATACCGAAGTTACTAGAGAACTGAAGCAGTTATTAGAAGTGCTTTGGTACTTAAAACGGAGACTTAATGGTGTTAAACACTGGAAAGTATTTTTTCATTAAGGCATTTCTGTTTTTATATATTGGTAAGAAATCAAACTAAAACTAATCTAGAATGTCAGATTTAGTAAATAATGATACACAGTCATTACATAAATTTATATCTAAAATGTATAGTAACTTTTTTTATTTTCTCCATACATATACACGTGTTTATTTGATTTCCACTTTTTGCCTTTAAAATTAAAAAGGCTTAAAATTTAAGAACAATAACAATGTTTAAGATAAGAACTAGAAACAAAAACCTCATAAAGAACGAATGAAGATAAATACATTCAGAAAAGAAATAAGATGATTGCTGCAACAAAATATTGAGCAGTAATAATAATAATAATGCAAAAAAATAACATTCACATTGTCAGATAAGGGTATGTTTATCATAGAATGCTTTGACTCTAAGGTTCAGTATGGAGTCATCAGTTAACTTATTTTTTTTTCCAAAGTCTCAAAAAATACACGACTAATATTTATAAATAAAAATAGAAGACAATTTCAAAAAGCAGAACATGCCAAATCTTACAGACAATAGAAAAAGAAGAAATACTTCAAAATCATTTTACTTGTATAGTAATGTATAGTAATTTTTGAAAGTGAAAACATAGTGTTAAGGTTTTAGTTTCTTCACAATATTTACTCAAACTTTTATGTTTTATTTTTAACAATTAAATATGAAATGGATAGGAAACCAGGTATCCAGTAATTATTCTTTATTTTATTCTATATTCTTAAAATATCTCATAATATTAACAAATGAATAACAACACAAAAAAATTCTGTAGAGGTAAGACCAACAAATCAAATTAAGGTAATATAGAAATTAAATATCTCTCACTATTTCATCAAATGCATTATCTTCAGCTTTCTTGGATAAATTGCAGTGTATGATTTTTAGGGGGTTTCTGTAAATTAGATCTTTTAGCTGTTGTATCTCCCCAAAAGTCATTAACTTTAAGAAGTGTGTTATACATAGGTAATGTAAAATAAACTAAGTCTCCTAGCCAAAATTTAGTGTAATTCAAAGTGCACATAGATTCAACTTTTTCTTAATGTTTAAAAGTATGTACACGGAGGCAGATTTTGTCAGAATCACCTCAGTGAGGGAGGCACATTTGTTTCTTTTATCATACTGTCAGCTGCTTCTCCCTGGGCATATAATTTTATTAGGTTTAGGGGCACAGATGATTTTTGGAAAAGTTCCATGGGTTGTAATCAGATAGAGAACCACTTGTCTAAAATCCTTAATCTACAAAACATCAAGTTATGTCTCAGAAATGTTGTGTAGCTAGAGATGAATCATTTTAAATCATCCACTTACACTTTAATGTCCTTTGGTGGATAGGATCCACTCCATTATCATAGCACCTTTAGTTGCCTTTGGGTCCTAAGATGTATCTTCTTTTCTCTCATTTTTCTAGATTATCTCCTCTTACCCAAGTTGGGCCACGTTTTAATACTCAATTACTGGACAGTTTTCCTAGGCTTCCTGGCTTCTGAGCTTAGAGAGGCTAATTTTAGGATTTCTTCTCTGCTAGAGACTTAACCTACAAAATTATCATATGTACTCTGGTTCAGGTGTTTGACTTAATCCCTTGCCTGTGATATTTAGCAAGCCTCCACATACCTACATAGTGACTTGAAAGTAGCTGAGCATGGTGGCTCATGCCTGTAGTCCCAGCATTCTGGGAAGCCATTGTGGGAGGATCACTGGAGGCCAGTAGTTCAAGACTACTCAGCGCATCACAGTAAGAAAAAATAAGCTGGGCATCGTGGCTCCTGCCTGTAACCCCAGCTACTTGAGAGGCTGTCCTGGGACGATCACTTGAACTGAATTTCTCAGCCTTGGCGACAGAGTGAAACCCTGTCTCTTTACTAAAAAAGAAAAGAAAAATAGAAGTATATCTGCTGTTTTGCCAGTGAGAAATCTTGTCTTTCACCAGATTGTCACTTTGAATGAACCACACAAATTGAAATACTTCATCATTATGTATCCATTTTACTTCTAGTGCACCTCTGGCCATAAAACAAAGTTTACTTTCATACTTTAACTCTTTGAAGCTTTCTAGTGTTTAATATTTGTGAGGCCTATTATACTTTTACAGGATCATACTTAAACGTAGCCTATCACTGAGATCCTTACTTTCTTGGCGTCCTGACATTTAACAATTTTTTTAAGCCTCTACTTCATCACTATGAAATCTAGATTAGATTCTGTCTTCTTTCCCCAGATGGAATCAAGTAGGTCTGGTGCGTGTATATGTACATGAATGTGTGTGTATGTGTGTGTAGATCATATGACTAAGCGTTAGAGTGGCTAAAACCCTTTTAAAAGCCTGACAAATAGCAGAGAAACAGTTAAATAACTTTTAATATGAACATAAATCACTGGGGGTTTTGTTAAAATACATGTTTAGTCAGTAGATCGAGAAGGGGCCTTGAGATTTGGAATTTCTCATCTGCTCCCAGTAATGCTGATTCCGTGGTCTATCGACTATATTTAAGTAGGAGTTAAAAAGATAGCGCTTCTTGGCTCGGTGCCTGTGGCTCAACGGGCTAAGGCGACAGCCACGTACACCTGAGCTGGCGGGTTCGAATCCAGACCGGCCCGCCAAAACAACAATGATGGCTACAACCAAAAAATGGCCGGGTGTTGTGGCGGACACCTGTGGTCCCAGCTACTTGGGAAGCAGAGGCAGGAGACTCGCTTGAGCCCCGGAATTGGAGGTTACTGTGAGCTGTGATGCCACAGCATTCTATCCACGGTGACAGATTGAGGCTCTGTCTCAAAAAAAAAAAAAAGAAATGAAAGCCAAAAAGATAGCGCTTCTTAAATTTTCCTGTTGTTTCTAATGTGCTGAAAGATTGGGAACTACTACCACTTTGGTATTATGTGGGTTAAAGAAGTTCTATCCTAGTGTATTTTTAAATTGAGGTGTAATTAATACGTAATAAAGTGCATAGATCTTAAATATTCAGTTGGATGAGTTTTGACAGTTATAACACTATAGAAGCACCATCCAAAGCAATACATATGCCAGTCTTTCTTTTCAGATGTAAATGGTTGGTTTTACTGACTGTAATCAGGATATAGTTAGAAGCTAAAGTTGTGTTCATTTCTTAAAAGCTTATGTTCTGATTTGGTGTTGAATAGCCTCCAGCCTATTCAGTGAGACACGTGTTTTAGGTGATAACATACAAAGGGATAGATTTCAAGACACAAGAGATCAGGTAGTGACAAGTTTCCTTCCCACCATAAATCTCAGTCATCCGATTTCTTTCACCACCATATAGATATATTGATGGGGTGTGTGTACTTATTATATAAGGTTGGACAATTAAGTTTGCGAACATATCCTAGAAAAAGTGCTACATACCTCATTCCTGAATATTATGTGGTCACCTTTGAAGTACCCACCTCCTGCCATCTGGTGACTATCGTGATAGTCAGCATTGTGGTATGTAGCATTTGTTCTAGGATGAGTTTGTGAACTTAATTGGCCAGTTTTGTATGTGTATACCCACATATATGCACAACCCCACTTGATCATAATTCATACCGATGGGTAGAGATAACTGGTGTATGAGTGTGGGTATGTATCTCCATACTTTAAATACAGATAGTGCTTCTAGAATTCAACACTGTAGAAATTGTTCTGTATCAGTCTTTCATTATCTTATGGACCATGTTTTTAAATACAGTCCCTCTGTTTTTGTCACATTTTAAGAAAAAGGTGTGTGCATATATATTTTTTTTCTTTTTTTTGAGACAGAGCCTCAAGCTGTCACCCTGGATAGAGTGCTGTGGCATCGTAGCTCACAGCAACCTCCAATTCCTGGGCTTGAGCGAGTCTCCTGCCTCCACTCCCAAGTAGCTGGGACTACAGGCGCCCGCCACCACGCCCAGCCATTTTTTTTTTTTTTTTGGTTGTAGCTGTCATTGTTGCTTGGCGAGCCAGGGCTGGATTCCAAACCGCCAGCTCAGGTGTACGTGGCTGGCACCTTAACCCGTTGAGCCACAGGCGCCGAGCCTATATATATATATTTTTATATTAAGAGACAGAGTCTTGCTCTGTCACCCAGGCTGGAATGATTATAGCTCACTGTAACCTCCAGTTCATGGGCTCATGTGATCCTCTTGCCTCAGCCTGCTGAGTAGCTAGGACTAGAGGGGTGCACTACCAGGCCTGGGTACTTCTTCAATAAATAAAGTACTACATTTAAAATAAACAATTTTGAAGAATTTTTTGGCTTAATATTGTGGGTGTCACATGCCTGGGTTTGTGCCTTATGACATGCTTGCAGGTTTTAATTACTGCCTAAGAGCTTATTGTAGTGTCCATTAATAGATTGTAGAGTCTAGGGATTCTGAGTCTATGTTTTAAAACATCTTTTGTGATTCTAATGTAGCTGGATTTGAAAGTAACTGGAGTGTGTTAGTTTGTAGCGATTCTTAATTTCTTGCTTGTACTAATTATTGTAACCTTTCTTAAAAATTATATTAGTAAATACAATTAATAAAATATAAACCAAAATTGCTGCAGGGATGTGCATGAAAATATTTTTAAATGAATAATTCATGACATTCTTCATATCACATAAAACTACCATTTGTGGGGGGAAAGTTCATCTTTTTTTTTTTTTTAATTCTTCTTAGGTGGATAATGCCTACAAAAGAATAAGTACCATGAATTTATATTAAAAACTTCTTTGGCTCTTTCAGAACACTATCCTAACAATGGTATTTTATAAAAATGTTTATATTTTTATCTGTAAGTAGGCTCTCTAGTGAAGGAAGGGTTGATTATATATTTATCAGATAATTTGTAGTTAAGATGCAGATAGGGATCATTTTAGATACGAAGAGGATGCCATTCTGTTGTTCTTAAACAAAAAAAAAAAAGAGAGAGTACTCTGGGACACTTGGTGATTGATGATTTGTGAGTTTTTTTTCTTTCATTTTTTTAGCTGCAAAACATTTAACCTGAATATATGTTCATTTTAGTGAAGGCATTATTTGTTATAATTATGCCAGCCTGGCTAGATCAAATAAAATTAGGAACCTCTGTCTTTCCTCCATTTAGCTATGAAGAATCAAGTTAATTCAGAAGTCGTTTTGTTGCCTATCATGTCATTAGCTTATAGGTTGCTAAACCTCTCCTGTAAGTCTAAAGCCGTCTATTTAATACAAAAATTTTTAATTTAACTTTGAATGCACTGTAACCATTTTTGCAGCCATATATGGATATGGACTGCTTACTAGATTTTCACTTTTCCTTCAAAATAAAAGGGTCGGACTGAATAATCCTAGGTCCCTTCTTGATCCAAATCATACTAAAATTTAAAAGCTAAATATTGTTTCTTCTGTACACACTGTTACTATCGCTAATTTGAGATTTGACTATGGAATTTTAGGTGTTTTGATTTTTTTTTAACCGTCTTAGTAAGGACACATTTCTTATGCTGAAATTTTTTTTAAAAAATCTTCTATATGTCACTGCTATACATCAGTCAATAATTAGTATTTCTTGAGTTAAATTGTGCAGAACATCTTTTCTTCTGTAAATGAGATATTCCATGTAATTCTAAGTGGTGTAGCTGTGGCCCTCCAGTCTTCTATTTGAATCTAGTTTCAACTGCTATCCCCAGCCTGATAATTCTTGACACTCATCAGCTCTTGCTTTTTCTTTCAAAATATAGCAGGATATTTTCATTTTATTTTTGAAGTAAAGAGGGTAGAAGTAAAGCCTGTAATCAAATGTGCGGTCTTTTTGATAACATAAACTTGAGTTGCAGACATGGAAAAGGATCAGCTCAGCCTTTTAGCATATGATGGATTAAAATGAAATTGTTTTCAGAGTAGTGGCAGTTGTACTATTGTTGTATGTTTGTGATCTAAGCATTTCTTAGTAACCTTACATCATAGGAACAGTCTTTGTTTTTCTTTTTTATCAGAGCAAGTAACGAAAGTTCTTTAAAGCGCAGCTCTTACCACTATCTTGTCTAGACATCAAGTCTACCATAGTGTGTTTAACAATCTATTATTGCCAACCACTTGTTCAGACTTTACATGTATAGATTCAGTAAAATACGCTCACATAAGATTGACCTCTGAAAACTCTGTATTCCCAAAACAAATTGAAAATATTTTATTGTGGACAAATTTCTAAGTTTTTTTAACTTTTAATTTAATAGTCAGATTCTGGTCATGCTATTAGTACAGAAACTTGTTCAAGTACAAGTGCAAAGGTTTTTTTGTTTTTTATAAAGTACCTTAGGGACAAACAAAAAGTTAATATTTTAAGGGAATTTAATCTAAAAGTTACTGTAAGATAATTTGTATCATATTTAAAATGTCAGAATCTAGCATCTCAGCCTGTAAATTTAAAGATAAGTTAGTTGTTTTATACGTGATGTAAGCTTATAAATAGGAAGTTTGATTGCTCTGTTAAGGGATTACTTTTACATAAAATACAGGCACTAGCGATACCAAGCCTTGTAAGAACCATGCTTAAAGTGGTACAAGGGATAAGGTCATTTTGGAGAATCTTGTCACTGAAACAAACAAACAAAAATATCCTGTCATAAAGCAGTTTTACTATTTGGGCCTCTGGTGAAAAAGTAAAATTCAAACATACGGAAATAAAGTAGTTCCAATAAATGTGTCCCCATGGTATTAGCTCAAGCATAAGCTCCATTTTTCCCCTTCCCTTTACCCATGTCTACCAGTATTAGGTAAGGATTTCCTCTAGTGGATCCAACAAATTACTGACTATTCAGGTTCACTTTTTTTGGTCACCTGTTCTATTAATCTCTGAATACTTCACCTTAAGGGTGGTAATAAATAGCATGGTCTAGTGAACAGTGGATGCTTCCACTTTGTGTTTTCACCTCTCATGGCCCTTTTTTGTCATTTTTTGAATGGGGTTAATTACAAGTTCTCTCGCTTAATTGACCACCTGTTGAATGTGATGAGACTCTCTCTATATTGAAGATCATTATACAAGTGGCTATGGTTAGATAGTACTGCCTGTTTCTTTGAAGGTTTAGATTATTGACTACTTTCAAATTACTTCTGAGGACTATTTTATAGCAAGTTTGAGATACATGTTTAGCTTTGAGAGATGGTTCTCTCATGAGCATTAGTTTGGGCTGTTTGCCTTGTGTCCTTTTACTTGTTTTTCCTTTTATCTTTTTTTTTTTTTTTTGAGACCGAGTCTCTGTAGAGTGCTGTGGCGTCATAGCTCACTGCAACTCAAACTCCTAGGCTCAAGCAATCCTCTTGCCTCATCCTCCTGAGTACCTGGGACTACAGGTGTCCACCAGGACACCAGCCTAGTTTTTCTCTTTTTAGTAGAGATGGATGGGGTCTTGCCTTTCTTAGGCTGGTCTTGAACTCCTTAGCTCAAGCAATCCACCTGCCTCAGCCTCCCAGAGTGCTGGGATTTCAGGCGTGAGCCATAGTATCTGACCTACTTGTTTTGCTTTGTATTCCCTCATTCCTCTTCCTTCCTAATTTGTTCAAATGAAATGTGAAAATACTATAAAACAGTTTGCTTATTTTGGGGGGGACTTTGTAATATTGCTTTCACATTTTCCATTTGCCTTTTTATCTCAATTTGTACCTTTTTACTCCAGTGTTGCTTATCTGTTTTTCTAGATGTAAGACATAGTGTAAAAACATTAATGTTTCCTCTTTTGTGGAATTCCCTGCTCTCCTTCTCCATTCCTAAAACAAATTATTCTCATATTTTCCCATTATCTGTCATCCTGTATTCTTAAGATGTGTTTTCCTCCTGTAACACCTGCTGCCTTCTCTTAACTATTGTTTACAATAGGTATTGTGCCAGGAGAGAACAAACTTGTGTAACTTACATACTCATACAGTGTGAATGAATTAGTATTCGGTTTATTTACAGAGGACATCTTAAAAGCTGCACTGAAACATCTTACCTTACTCCTAAAAGGTAACTTGAAGTTAATTATTAAAAGTGAGGTGATATTTGGTTAGCGTCTGGTTTGTTATGAGCTAATTCTGTTTTCATTTGGTTTTTATTGTTGTTGTTTTTCTTCCCTTTCTCTCCCTTTTTGTTTTCTGTTTATTCTGTTTTCAGGTTCTTGTTTAGTTTTTTTTTTTTTCAGAAAACCATTATAGGAAATCAGATGCAGTATATATTATTTTTGTTTAGAATACCTATTTACTTGAACTAGCCAGGGGCATATTTATAGGGTTTTTCTTTTTCTTTTTTCTGATCTGCCTCACAGCTAAATCCCAAAATAGCTACTCCCTCAGTTATTTGGACTTGTGGGATTAAAAACGAACACTTCAGCATAGTAATTTTCTGATTAGCTGAAGTTAACGACACCAAACTCTGCTGTTATTAATGCTCTACTTTTTAAAAAAAATAAATTATTTTTAATGATGTATAACACAGAAATGAGTATTCAGAATATAATTGTTAACCTGAGTGATTTTTCACAAAACACTTACAAAAACTACTATTCAAAGCAAGAAATAGACTATAACCAGCACCCAGGAGTCCTTTCATATCCCTCACCCCCCAAACTAATTCTATTCTCTGCCCTTTTCCAAAGATAACCACTAAATTGATTCCTAACATTTTAGTTTAGTCCTCCCCCCACATAGTGGTATTTTCCATTTGTTTGTTCATTATTGCAACAAACCACAACGTAACATCTCACTCTGTTGCCCAGGCTAGAGTGTTGTGGCATCAGCCCAGCTCACAGCAACCTCAAACTCCTGGGTTCAAGTGATCCTCCTGCCTCAGCCTCTTGAGTAGCTGGTACTACAGGTGCTTGCCATGATGCCCAGCTAATTTTTCTATTTTTAGTAGAGATTCAAGTTTATAGCAGGGATCAAGTTTCATTTCTTTCCACATGGAATTGTTTGACCCCAAACCATTTATTGGGAAGATCGTGTGTTCCTTACTGCTCTGCTTGACACCTGTGTTGTAAGTCAGCTACTTGTGTGTATAGGGATCTGTTTTCTGGATGCTGTCCTTTTCCATGTGTTTGTCGATAATTGCAACAAACTGCATCATATCTATAGCTTTATAAGTCTACATATCTAGTTGAATACATCTTCCTACTTTGTTCTTCTTTTTCAAGAGTACCTGTTCTTGGAGCTTTGCCTGTGGAAATTTTAGTCAGTTTTCAGGTTCTCAGATGCAACAAACAAAACATGTTGGGATCCTGGCTCAGGATCTCTGAAGAGGCTGCAGGTAATCTGAAGGGCTACAGGGCCACACACATGGCTGGAGCTGGAGCCTTCACTTCCAGACTCACTCACATGGCTGTTGGCCGGAGATTTCAGTAGAAACTGAAATGAAACCTCTCCAATAGGGTCTGGTTATGATTTGACCTCCCCCAAAACAAGTGACCTACGAGGAAGAGAAAAAGAGAGTGACGCTTAACTTTTTATGGTCTAGTTTCCAAGTTGTGTACAACCACTTCTATTTTGTAAGAGAGTCACTAAGCCCAAAGTACATTCAGCAGGGAGGGATTATACTAGGAGGTAGATACAGTCATCCCTTGGTATCTATGGGGGATTGGTTCCAGGAGCCCCTCAGACACCAGAATCCATGGATGCTCAAGTCACTCATATAAAATGGTGTGGTATTGCATAGGTAACCTACACCTATCCTCATGTATGCCTTAAATCTACTTTAGATTGCTCATGAGACTTACGGTTACTTAGGATAGTGCAGTGTAGTGTTAATAGTTGTGATACTGTATTGTTTAGGGAATAAGGACAAAGAAAACATCAGTAGAAGAGAATAGAGACACAACCATTCATTCCCCCCACCATCCATGGTTGGTTGCAGGACCCATGGATACGCGGGCTGACTGTCCCAGGAGCTAGGGACCAGTGCGGGCTATCGTGGGGGTAGTGTCATCTGAAGTTAACAGAAAACCACCTTTTGGTTTGTTTATCTCTTTTTTCTTTTGTATTTTATTTTCCAATAATTTCTGGCTTCATTAATACCTTTTCTTGTTTTTTTTTTTTTTTTTTTTTTAGTGGCTTAATTTGCTGCTTTTTGAAAAAATTCTTGAGCTAGATGCTTACAGCTTTTCTTTTAACATGCAAATTCCCCCTTGGCCAGACTTTAACTGCTATAGCTAACTAAACAGGTACTAGTACATTCATGCTATAGAAATAGGCAGTAGTAGGATTTGTGAGAATCCCACAGTAGTACTGCTGGGTTGCTTTAATTGATAAAGTGTGGGAATGTTGAAGTTAGGACATCTTGATTGAATCTTGGTCTAGCTCCTTACTGTATGTGTTTGGGAAAGTCACTTGACTTTTCTGAGCCTTGCTTTGTTCACCGCTGTCATCCACTTCTTAGCAATGTTAAAATGAAGTGGGAATGCACGTTTAAATTGCTTGGGACACTGTCAGTAATCAAAATGTCTGCTTATTAATGTCTTGTATAATACTGTTTTAAGGGGGCAGCGCCTGTAGCTCAAAGGAGTAGGGCACCCACCCCATATGCCGAAGGTGGTGGGTTCAAACACAGCCCCAGCAAAAAAAAAAACTGCAAAAAAAAAAAAAAATACTATGTTTTATGGCAGATGGAAAGTATTTTATCTTTTATGTGTGTAAGGATTTTGTGGATTAGTCTAGAATCCCAACGGAGAAAAATAAAGCCCAAATTCTGATCATACTGAAAAAAATCCGTTGTTTTGGTAATCCTTACATTTTAAAGTATAGTAATAATCCCCCTTTAACCAGAAGCCATATGTTCTAGGACCTGGTTTGGATGCCTGAAACCACAGATAAAACCAAACTCCATAGACACTGTATAATTTCCTGTACATATATGACTATAATAATTTTAATTTATAAATTAGGCACAATAAGGGACCAACAACAATCATAAAACAGAACAAATGTAACATTACTTTAATAAAAATTATACGAATGTACTCTTTTTCTCTTCCTCTTTCTCTCTATCAAAACATCTTATTGTATTGTACTGTACTCAGCTGTTTTCAGACTGTGGTTGACCAGGGGATACTGAAACCATGGAAGTGAAACTGCTAATGTGGGGGAGCTGTATAATCTTTGTAGATAGATTAAAATTATAAATACCTTCATTTAAACCAAGAAGGAAAATATGATTCCTATCACTTTTATCTAGTGATTCCATCTTACTCGAAGTAAACAGTAAAAGGAAATGAAAATATTAGAGAACTGAGATGTGTTGGTTGGTGATGATATGTTGCTATATTATCATCTCCATTTATTTATGATGGTAATGATTATAATGAGACTAACAGGCCTTCTTTTTTTTTTTTTGGTAGAGACAGAGTCTCTCTTTATTGCCCTCTATAAGAGTGTCATGGCGTCACACAGCTCACAGCAACCTCCAACTCCTGGGCTTAGGCAATTCTCTTGCCTCAGCCTCCCGAGTAGCTGGGACTACAGGCGCCCGCCACAATGCCCGGCTGTTAGGACCTTATTTTTGTTCAGATTTTAAACATTAATTTGTGGGTTGGGTATGGTGGCTCACACTTGTAATCCTATCATTGTGGGAGGATCACTTGAGGTTGGGAGTCGAGACCAGCTTAAGCAAAGCAAGACTCCACTTCTACAAAAAGTAGAAAAGTTAGCTGGGCATAGTGGTTCATCCCTGTGGTCTCAGCTACTTGGAAGGTTGAGGCAGTTCAAACTCCTTGAACCCAGGAGTTTGAGGTTCACACTGTAGTCTGGGCAATAGAGCAAGTTGCTGTCTCCAATAAAAAGAAGAAAAAAAAATTAATTTGCTTGGGAAACAGCTTTTAAAAATATGATAGCCATATTATTTTGGGGGTAGGGATTGTTGTCTTCCATTTTTTATTAATACAATCCCCCCAAATTAAATTGGTAGGAAATTATTTTATTTTATGGTACCCTTGAAATAATTTATGGTATGTAAATTCAAGTTACAGAGAATTTTTTAAATTCCATGGCAGCAAATGTACTAGTACACATCTCCTCAGTTAAAGCTACAACTTTGTGTCAGATTTTTCCTGAATGCATTGCTTATTTTTATCTTTAGGATAACTGTCTTTGAAGATTATTTGTGTATTACATACGTGTATCTATTTTAATTACTTTCATTGTCTTCTATTCAGCAGTGTTTGTATATATAGATACATACACATATAAATATACACTCACACTTCTTTTGAGAAGTCTCATTTATAATCCTTGCCACATAGCTCTGATAATTTTATACTGCATTAATTTCTAATTTGTGTTTCCATTGTTTGTTCTTCCTTGAAATTTTATTCTATTATCAGCATCCATCATTGGCACTGTTTAGGAACTAAAAAATCTTTGGTCCTTATTTCAACAACTATTACACTACATGTGTTTTTTTATCCTATATATTTGTCCAAAAGCTGCAATTAGGATGATGTCGTAATAATAATAAAGATTTCTTTTAATCTAATGTTTAAGTAATACTTGTTAGTCTGATTAAATATCCAGTCATCTATTTTAATAATTCTTTGTACCTTTGGGACCAAGCTTGAAGAAATGAATAGGATTCTTTCAGTAGAGGCTTTGTTCTTTTTTTCTGTCTCCCTGGGTAGAGTTCTCCCTGGGCATCATCACTCACAGCAACTTTAAACTCTGGGCTTAAGCGATTCTCTTGCCTCAGCCTCCTGAGTAGCTGGCACTACAGGCGCCTGCCACAATGCCCAGCTATATTTAGAAATGGGGTCTCACTCTTGGTCAGGCTGGTCCTAAACTCCTGAGCTCAGGTGATCTACCGCCTTGGCCTCCCAAAGTGCTAGGATTATAGACTCGAACCATTGTCCTTGGCCTAGACGCTTTGTTCTTCCATAAAAATATTTTCCATTCCATGTTTTCTTATCCAGTACATTCTGGATTATCTTTGGAGATCAGGGGTCTATGTAAAACAAAGAAATAAAAAATATTAAATTAGTTGAATTTTTACTTGACACTGGCAGAAAAAAACCAAGAAAGTAATCCTTTTATAGCTGGTTTGATCTTTATGTATTTTAGTTATTGGTCTCCAGTAACATGAGTAATTTGCAAATAGTTTCTCCCGTTCTATGGGTTACTTCTTCCCTTTGTTGATTGTTTTCTGTGCTGGACAAAAGCTTTCTGATTTAATATGGTCCCATTTGTCCAATTTTACTTTGGTTTCTGTGCTTGGAAGTAATATTCAAGAAGTCCCTACCCAAACAGTGTTTCCTTTTTCTTTTTTGCAGTTTTTGGCCAAGGCTGGGTTTGAACCCGCTACCTCTGGTATATGGGGCCAGTGCCCTACTCCTTGAGCCACAGGCACCGCCTAAACAGTATTTTCTTTTTTTGACCAGGGCTGGGTTTGAACCCGCCACCTCTGGCATATGGGGCCAGCGTCTTACTCCTTTGAGCCACAGGTGCTGCCCCTAAACAGTATTTTCTTAATGTTTTCTTTAGCAGTTTCTTTCTTTCAGGTCTTAGACTTAAGTCTTTAATCCATTTTGTTTTGATTTTTTTGTATATGATAAGAAATAACCGTTTAGTTTCATTCTTCTGAATATGGATATTCAGTTTTCCCAGCACTATTTATTGACGAGACTGTCCTTTTTCCACTGTATGTTCTTGGCATCTTCGTCAAAGGTCAGATCACTGTGGATGTGTGGACTTATTTCTAGGTTCTCGGTTTTGTTCCTTTACTCCGTGTGTCTGTTCCTATGCCGGTACCATGCTATTTGGTTGCTGCAGCTCTGTAGTATAATTTGAAGTCAGTAATGTCATCCCTTCAGTTTTGTTCTTTTTGCCCAGGATGGCTTTGGCTAATCTGGGACTTTTGTAGATTCCATATCAATTTTAGGATATCAAATTCTTTCTATTTCTGTGAAGAATGTCATTGGTATTTTGACGGGGATTGGATTGAATCTGGGGATTGCTTTAGGTAGTATGGACATTCTGACAATATCGATTCCTCAGTACATGAACATGGAATATCTTTCCATTGTTTTGTGTCATTTTCAATTTCTTACATTAATGTTTCGTAGTTTTCATTGTAGAGATTTTTCATTTCTTTGGTTAAGTTTCCTCCTCGCAATTTTATTTTACTTGTAACAACTGTAAGTGAGATTACTTTTTTGTTTTTTTTCCCCAGATTGTTTACTGTTGGCATGTAGAAACGCTACTGATATTTGTATGTTCATTTTGTATACTACAACTTGAATTTATCAGTTGTGATAGTTTTTTGTGGAGTCTTCAGGTTTCTCTTGATATAAGGTTATGTCATCTACTAACAAGGATTATTTGACTTCTTCCTTTCCTATTGGATGCACTTTATTTCTTTCTCTTGTCTGATAGCTCTAGTTAGAACTTCTAGGACCGTGTTGAATAACAACAGTGGTAAAGTATACATCCTTCTCTTGTTCCAGATCTTAGGGTAAATTCAGTTTTTCCCCGTTCAGTGTCATTGATACTCACTGGGTGTCTGTCATATATGATGTTTATAGTGGTGACTTGAGTTCCTACCCAGTTTTTTGACAGTTTTTATCATGATGCTTTATGGAATGCTTAATCAGCATCAATTGAAATGATTATGTGGCTTTTGTCATTTGTTCTGTTGATGTGCTGTATCACATTGATTGATTTGCATCCCTGGGATAAATCCCACTTGATCATGATGAATAATCTTTTTAATGTGTTGTTAGTTCAGTTTGCTGGTATTTTGTTGAGGATATTTGCATCTGTGTTTATCAGAGATATTGGCCTGTAGTTTTCTTTTTTGTTGTGTCTTTGGTATTGATATGAGGGTGATACAGACTTCTGGGATTTGTTTGGGAGTATTCCCTCTTAATTTTTTGGAATAGTTTAAGCAGGATTGGTATTAATTCTTTGAATTCTTGGTAGAATTCAGCAGTGAGTCTGTCAGATCCTGGGCTTTTCTTTGATGGGAGACTTACTACTGCTTCTGTCTTATTACTTGTTATTGGTTTATTCAGGTTTTGGATTTCTTCTTGGTTCAATCTTGATAGGTTGTATGTGTCTGGGAATTCACCCATTTCTTCTAGATTTTCCAATTTATTGGCATGTCGTTGTCATAGTGGTCTCTAACAATCCTTTGGATTTGTGTACTATCAGGAATGTCTCCTTTTCATCTCTGATTTTATTTATTTGGCTCTTCTCTGTATTATTATTAGTCTGGCTAAGGATATGTCAATTTTGTTTATCTTTTTGAAAAATTAACTTTTTGTTTCATTGCTCTTTCATATTTTGCTTCAACTTCTTTTTTTTTTTTGAGACAGAGCCTCAAGCTGTCACCCTGGATAGAATGCTGTGGCATCACAGCTCACAGCAACCTCCAATTCCTGGGCTCAAGCGAGTCTCCTGCCTCTGCCTCCCAAGCAGCTGGGACTACAGGCGCCCGCCACAACACCCGGCCATTTTTTGGTTGCAGCCGTCATTGTTGTTTGTCGGGCCCGGGCTGGATTCGAACCTGCCAGCTCAGGTGTACGTGGCTGGCGCTTAGTCGCTTGAGCCACAGGTGCCGAACCATACTTCAACTTCTTTTATTTCTGCTCTGATCTTTATTACTACTGCTTTTAGATTTGTTTTGCTTTTGTTTTTCTAATTCTTTGAGATACATCATTAGGTTATTTGATGCTTTTCTGCTTTTTTTTAATGTAGCTACTTTTTGCTATAAGCTTTCTTCTTATTACTGCTTTTTCTGTATCTTATAGGTTTTGATATGTTGTGTGCTCATTTTTACTTGTTTTGAGAAATTTTTAATTTCCTTTTCGATTTCTTCCTTGACCCACTGGTTATTCAGGAGCATGTTGTTTAATTTCTATGTGTTAGTATATTTTTCAATGTTCCTCTTGTTACTGATAGTTTTTTAGTCAGAGAAAATACTTGGTATGATTTCTTTTTTTTTTTAATTTTTCACGAACTTGTTTTGTAGCCTAACATAGTCTGTTCCTGAGAATGCTCTATAAACCTAATGAGTAAAAGCATATCTTACATGTTTTTTTTTTTTTTATCCCAATACCCCTATTTTATTTACTAGATTGAAAGGAGCTTGAATAGACTTGAATAATGATCTCAGGAACTTTGTCTTGATTTGGTAGAAAAGCTTTGGAACACAGAGTTCTGTTTCAACCTCTGCTAGTACACTGCAATTTTATTTCGGCACTAACCACTCAGAGATCATACAGATGCTGCAAGTTACTGGGCACAGTATTCATGTAGTGGATGAGAAATTAAGGTAGTGTGGAAAAGGACGTCATCATACGCTGTATTTTGCTGAAATTTGTTGGTAGGAAAAAAAAGAGTAAGTAGCAGTCCAGGATAATTGTATTAGGATGGGTGGATTGGATTCAGATTAAGTGCCAGGGAAAATCATGTTTAAATTCTGTTGATGGGCTCGGCGCCTGTGGCTCAACGGGCTAAGGCGCCAGCCACGTACACCTGAGCTGGCGGGTTCGAATCCAGCCCGGGCCCACCAAACAACAATGACGGCAACCAAAAAATGGCTGGGCATTGTGGCGGGTGCCTGTAATCCCAGCTACTTGGGAGGCAGAGGCAGGAGAATCGCTTGAGCCCAGGAATTGCAGGTTGCTGTGAGCTGTGGTGCCACGGCACTCTACCCAGGGTGACGGCTTGAGGCTCTGTCTCAAAAAAAAAAATAAAATAAAAAATAAAAATAAATTCTGTTGATGAGGCAGTCTGGTTTATAGATGCATTTCAGTTACATGTATATTACAATCAGTATGGTTTTTTGAAGATTAGTTTGGCTTTATAGAAACGTTTGGCTCCTTTTTCAGGTGAGGGTTAATGAGAACCTGAGTTAAATTGGTAGAGTCAGAAATGCAGGTGTGGTGGCTTACCTCTGTAACCCTTGCACTCAGGGAGGCTGAGACAGGTGGACTGCTGGAGGCCAGGAGTTCTAGCCTGAGCAACAGCAAGACCCTGTCTCTACAAAAAAATAGAATAATTAGCCGGATGTTGTGTAGTCCCTGTCTAGTTGCCAATTTCCTTTTTAAAATATGAGTTTGGGCCGGGTTTGGTAGCTCAGGTCTTTAATCCTAGTACTCTGAGACACTGAGGTAGGTGGATCATCTGAGCTCAGGAGTTTGAGGCCAGCCTGAGCAAGAGCCGGACCCCATCTCTACTAAAAATAAAAAACCAGTCCAGCATTGTGGCGAGTGCTGGTAGTCCCAGCTACTTGGGAGCTGTGGCGGGAGGATTGCTTGAGCCCAGGAGTCTGGGATTACAGTGATCTATGATGAACACTGTAGCCTGGGTGACAGAGGGAGACTCTACCTCAAAAAAATAAAAAAGGAAAAAAATGCAGAAGAACAAGTACATGAGAGTGTGTTACAAGAGAGTAAGTCCATCTTGGCACCCGGTCTGTCTGTCTGTTTACTTTTGAGTACTTTACGCTAGAGTAAGGGTAATATGAGAGAGATGGGAGATTTAAAAAGACACATGAAGCAAGAGGGGGGCCATCGATAACACAGTTAAAGAAACTAACCTTGAGAATTCCAAGAAACCCTTTTCTGAGACAGGGGAGAAAAGAGAATAAAGTGATAACATTTTTAGGTGGAGAAGAGATAAGTTTGGGAAAGAGGCAATTTTGCTAAGAGTAGGGGGAAATGGGAGAAGGAAGGGGGCGTATATCAGCAGTTGCAGTTCCTGAATTGGGTGTGGAAAGGGCTTAGAATATCCCTTACGCTACATGCTGATACGGAAGTCAACAAGGGAGATTAAGGCGATCTCCCTTGTCCTCACGGATCAAATAATTGCAGTTTTGGACTTTTTCCAGCAATTCATAGCATTCTTTATGTAAGAGTAGAAAAGGCAAACCAGATTGTTGATCCATAGTTGACCAAGTAAGAGTACTTTGAATGTTGTAAAATAAAAGATGCTCACTGATAAGGCAGTAAAAGTTATGATTTTATGGGAAATAAATTTTAATGACACAAACTTAGTCTCTTTTGGTCTTTAACTCAATTATTTATATGCCAGGAAGTTTGACCATTTGTGTTGTTTAGGTTCTTGAGCATCTAGGTATCATGCAGTTTGGAATTAAAGAAAATTGTGGCTCAAGCACATAATCCACATTTGGGCAGACTAAGGCTGGAGGATCTCTGGAGCCCAGGGTTTGGGGGCTGCAGTGAGCTATGATGCACCACTGTGACAGAGTAAAACATGGTCTCTTTAGAAAAAAAGTGATAAAAATTAAACTTAAATCTGTAAGTTTTTTAGCTGTTGATCATAATATGTTCAAAAGAGGGGGGAAATATTGTAGTTTTTCATTATTTTGAGCTGTCTTTATTTTTTTAATCAAGCCAGGAAATGGCTAATGTATTTTAGAATTTTCCACATAAAAGGAATGAGCAATGGTATTTTAAAACAAAGGTGAATGCTCCAGAATACTTTCAAACTCAGTCTTTCTAGCCAAGTGGAATGTTGCTATGTTTTTTTCCTGATACATAAACCTACTGGATATAATGATTTCCCTATTTGATACCCTGGCTTCCCATAATACCACTTTAGAATAAAAGTCCAGAGTCTTTACCATAGTTATAGAGAGCTGCTTCCTCTGTATACCTCTTCCTACAAAAATCCTTTCCCATTTCCGTCGTAGCTCTCTCTGTTACAGTCATTAGGCTCCTCTGAGTGGGACATCTCCCCTCTTCTTGGTAGTCTTTCTCGATGCTGACTGCTGTCTGGAATTTTCTCTCTGGCTTCTTATCTTTAGGTCTCCACTGAAATGTAACCCTTTCACTAAAATATCCCTTTTTCTTTCTCCCCCCTCACTGGTCTAAATAGTTCCTCCATCACTGAACCTACTTTATTTCTGCTGTAACACTTACATTTTATTATGTATCTTTTCAAATTAAAAGATTGTTTCCTAAGGATAAAGACTACATGTTTTGTTTGCCACTTGTACTAAGCCTGCACATTGTAGGTCCTCAATGTTTGTTGAATGAATGGTTTCTGATTACTAAGTGCTTCATGTGCATTCTTTCCTCTAATCTCCACATTACAAATAAGGAAACTTACCCTACAAATGCATACAATTACTATTTGTCAATTCAAAATATTTTTTTCTGGCCAGGTATGGTGGCTCATGCTTCTTAATCCTAGTATTTTGGGAAGCCGAGGTGGGTGGATCACCTGAGCTCAGGAGTTTGAGACCAACCTGAGCAATAGTGAGACCATGTCTCTACTAAAAAAATAGAAAAATTAGCCTGGTGTTATGGTGGGCACCTATAGTCCTAGGTACTTGGTAGGCTGAGCAAGAGGATCACTTGAGCCCGAGAGCGTGAGGTTACCGAGAGCTAGGCTGATGCCACAGCACTCTACCCAGGGTAACAGAATGAGACTCTGCCTCAAAAAAAATTTTTGAAAGAAAAACAAGACAAACTGGGGCTTAGAGTTGGGTCACCCAGCAACCCAAATCTAAGAATCCATGACCATAAAAGCTTCATCCCCTTTATCACTCTGCCAGATTCTTTTGCCAGCCCATTAATAGTTTAAATCCTTTCATTTGTATTTAAAAAAATAAGACAAAATAAAAGTAGACATTTTAAATGCTACTGAGCCTATTTTTCTATAGTAGTTGCATCTATGGGAATTGTAAAAAGGATTGGAGACTTAAGTTTTATTTATTTATTTATTTTTCAGGTTTGAAGATTCAGTTGTTGGGAAATTACTCCCAAGACTCCAAGAGATTGTGGTCATTTTTGTCCATTAGAAAGAAAATAAGAAATTATACCTATGGTAGTTTTTTTACATTTTTTCCTTCATTTTGTGGCACCCCTGTGAATATATGAATAGCTCATTTCCCAAGGTCCTAACAAATTGATTCTTATCAATCAAAGTATTTGAATTGGAAGCTTTTACTGTGTAATTGTGTCTATAAGGTGATGACTTGAAGGCTAAGAAAACAGTTAACCTGATTTGCTTGTGCATAGTTCAAAATGTGAGGAGAATGGTTGTTACTGCTCCTTCTGGTGCTTCGGACAGAAATATAGGATGTTATAGTCGAAAATTGACTTTTAAAGTTGTATTTTGGCTGTTCCAATTTAACATGGCTTTCTTTTGTCTCAAAAACTGAAATAACCTAAAAAAAAAGAATATAGAATGCAGCTGCTGCACAATTGAGCTAGGGGATAAATACTGGTTTGAATCACTGGAGATGATTCAGTGTTTGAGGCTTTTCATCCCACTCACCATGGAGACAGAGGCAAACTGGATATTTTCCTTTTGTTTTACATAGAATATGCTTACATTTTAATTATTGCTTCATCTTAGTAATATGAAATCCTTTTAACTTTTTAAATAGTGTCATCCGGAACAGGTACTGTTTCTGGACTAGTTTTATTTTTATTTATGTGTTTTTTTGTTTGTTTGTTTGTTTGTTTGTTTTTTTGCAGTTTTTGGCTGGGGCCGGGTTTGAACCCACCACCTCCGGTATATGGGGCCGGCGCCCTACTCCTTTGAGCCCATGCGCCACCTCGTGTTTTGTTTTTTGAAAAAGACAATATAAATATGGTTACAGATACTTTGAAGGTTGTCTCTTTATATAATGGTCTTTTTTAAAAAAAGTTTTTTCTCCTTTCACCCGCAGTTTCACCCATATAGTGGTGAAAACTATATGAATGTAGAGTAAAGCATAGTATTTCTAACTGAATTTTATTCTCTTCTTACAATGTGTTCTCTTAGAGAGAAAAGAATTTTAGACCAAATCTTATCTTGACTTTGGTCAAAAGATTCTATCAAAATAATATAATATTGTTAATCTTAAGCAGCAGGAATTGGGCATTTTAACTGGAGTAAGGTTTTTGCATTGTATTAACAATCACTTTAGGAAATCTGCTTAAAAAACATTTTGCTAAGCAAATTATTAGCAAGCTATTCTACGTGTAGCTGGGCATGGTGGCTCATGCCTGTAATCCTAGCACTCTGGGAGGCTGAGGCGGATGGAGTACTTGAGCTTAGGAGTTCAAGACCAGCCTGAGCAAGAGCAGAGACTCTGTCTCTAAAAATAGCTGGGTGTTGTGGTGGGTGCCGATAGTCCCAGCTATTCAGGAGGCTGGGACAAGAGGATCACTTAAGCCCAGGAGTTAGAGGTTGCTAGGTTGCTGTGAGCTATGATGCTACGGCATTATGCTGAGGGCAGCAGACTGAAACTTTGTCTAAAAAATAAAAAAGAATATTTTGTGTATAATTTTATATATAAATAATTGACATTAAATAAGTAGAAGTCTTTTTTCTTTTTCTTTTTTTTTTTTTTTGAGACAGAGTCTCACTTTGTTGTCCTCGGTAGAGTGCCTTGGCATCATAGCTCATAGTAACCTTAAACTCCTGGGCTGAAGTGATCCTCTTGTCCCAGCTTCCCAAGTAACTAGGACTACAGCTGCCTGTCACAACGCCTGGCAATTTTTTAGAGATGGGGTATTGCTCTTGTGCAGGCTGGTCTCGAACTCCTGAGCTCAAGCAATCCAACCTGCCTCAGCCTCCCAGAGTGCTTAGGATTATAGGCATGAGCCGTAGCCCCTGGCCCTGAAAGTCTTACTTGTCCAAAACAACCCTAGGCCAGGGCCTTTAAATTTAAGTACTTTAAAAGTTGAGGTGACTATATGTGATACTTAAAACTTTTAAGGTATGCTTTCTTAGGGTTTTTTTTTCTTTTTGTAGAGACAGAGTTTCACTTTATCGCCCTCAGTAGAGTGCTGTGGCGTCACACAGCTCACAGCAACCTCCAGCTCCTGGGCTTAGACGATTGATTCTCTTGCCTCAGCCTCCGGAGTAGCTGGAACTACTGGCACCCGCCACAACGCCTGGCTATTTTTCTGTTTTGCAGTTCGGCCGAGGCCAGGTTTGAACCTGCCACCTTCAGTATATGGGGCCAGCGCCCTACTCAATGAGCCACAGGCGCCGCCCTTTCTTAGGTTTTTTTTAAGGTACTCTTTGTTAGGTTTTTACTATCTTGAAATGACTTTTTAACGTAAACTTTCTTTCCTGCTTGCTTTCAGAATATGTTTGTTACAGTTCATCTTCCTAGTAATTCTAAATTTATTGCAAGTTTAATTATCTTAATTTGATCAAGAAAAAAATCTTTATTGACAGCCCCCTTAATCTCAATAAATTTACATATAGGATCAATTAGATAAGATGGTCAGAATGTCTTTTTAGGATAAGATGGTCAAAATATCTTATTAAAGTATGAGCCATGGCTAGAATATTTCATAATTTTAAATTAATCAGAAATATTTAAAAATTTATTTTGTTTCCAACCTTATCCTGAGATTCGAGGAGGTAGTTACAAAGCAAAAGAAACAGTATTTGTCCTCAATTTAATAGAGAAGGTAGGTGGGACAGAAACTAATGTACATTTCATAAATATTTAGAGAATTCTAGTAATTGATCTAAAAAGACTTTGAGAAAAATACCTTGAACAAAATTTTGAAAAAATTAAAATAGAACCCATAAGACAGCAGGTGAAAATGTGCAGTAGATGGTGTTTTGGTGGGTGATGAGAAAATTTTAGTAGCCAAGATTTTAATTGGATTGGATTAGGAAGCCAAGGAAAAGTATTCTAAAAAGGTTGGGATTTTTTTGTTTGTTTGTTTTATTTTGGTTTTGATGAAGGTGGCACCTGTGAGTAGAGACATTTAGAATAAAAAGAGGCTAGATGTAAAACTGAGAAAGAAGGCTACTATGTAGTAACATTGCTGTATTGGTTTGGTCCATGCTAGTATTATGAGGATAGAAATAACAAAATCAAGAATTAAGGATGTTCAATGGAGTCAGATTTCAGCACTGTGGTGTCTCTAAAAGCATGTAAATGGTCCTTTCAAAAATTGGATAATTTAGCATTTAATTTTTACAAATAATTTACTTAAGAAATAAGTCAAGGCTGGGCGCAGTGACTCAATGCCTATTATCCCAGCACTCTGGGAGCAGAGGCAGGTGGATTACCTGAGCTCACAGGTTCAAGACCAGCCTCAGCAAGAGCAAGACCCTGTCTCTAAAAATAGCCTGTAGTCCCAGTTACTTGGGAGACTGATTCGAGGGAATTGCTTGAACCCAAGAATTTGAGGTTACTGTAAGCCATGATGCCACTGCACTCTACTGAGGGTGACAAAAAGACTCTGTCTCAAAAAAAGAAAGAAAAGAAAAATAAGTCAAACTAAAAATTATAATTCTAGACTTTTAAATACTGTAACATGAATAACATTGAGCTCTCAGCCACATTTTGATGTTTGTATCTTTTATTGTCATAGGACACTGAAAATACATATGAGGAGAGGAATGGTTTAATGCGTTTTTCCAGGATATGTTTATATGAAAAACTTCTGTCTGTGTTGTATCTCCATGAGCACATGACAGTCTTGTACTAAGTAAGGTTAAAGGGGGAGCAGCAGCCCACTGTTTCTCTTGGCTCTTGTCATTAAGTCAGTTAGCCTTTTGACTCTTAACCAATCAAATGTCAGGTCTGCTAATCCAAACAAAGATTTTATATCTGGTTTTCCCTATTATTCTTACCTAAAAATTACTATTATTTCAGTCTTAGTGATTTTACTGATCAAAAAAGTCAGCAACATTTGAAAACAATAGCTCTATTTTTTAAAAAATCTATTTTTTAATATACCACATATTGAACTTATACAGCAAGTTCATTAAATCTTTAGGATTCCATTAGAATTTCACTTATAGCACTGCCATTTTTGCCCCCCATTTCTAACAGAAATAGAAATATTGACTTGGAGCTCATAGCACAGTGGTTACGTGCCAGCCACATAAACCAAGGGTGGCAGGTTTGAACCCGGCCCGGGCCAGCTAAACAACAATGACAACTGCAACAAAAAATAGCTGGGCATTGTGGCAGGCGCCTGTAGTCCCAGCTACTTGGGAGGCTGAGGCAAGAGCATCGCTTGAGCTCAAAAGTTTGAGGTTGCTGAGAGCCATGATGCCACGGCACTCCACCCAGGATGACAAAGTGAGACTCTTTCTCAAAAAAAAAAGAAATAGAAATATTGAGTTATACTCAATAATACTGGCTTACCTCAAATAATCTGTAAACAGTACATTAATTTACCTAGATTTCTGCCTCAGAATCATTGGCTATAGATAAATTCTATCTTCAGAAAGGCCTCTTGAATAATCCTAGCACTCTCGGAGGCCAAGGTGGATGGATCTTCTGAGCGCATGGGTTTGAGACCAGCCTGAACCAGAGTGAGACCTCATCTCTAAAAATAGTTGGGTGGCCCCCGTAACCACTGTGGCCGGCGCCTGCAGTCCCACGTACTTGGGAGGCTAAGGCAAGAGGATCACTTGAGCCCAGGAGTTTGAGGTTGCTGTGAGTTGTGATGCCACAGCACTCTACTGAGGGTGACAAAATGAGATTCTGTTTAAAAAAAAACCAAAAACTCTTGAGAACCAGATTTATATCTTCATTTACTAAAATTTAATAGCACCATGCTTAGTGACTAACACTGATATTGACCTTGCACGTAAAATCGCAGTAGCAATATAACTAGTTGATATAATGGTAACAGCATGATTTTAACATTGGTCTGTTCACTCTTTGTAAGAATATTGTTATAAGTACGTCTAATTCTTGGAAGGAAATCCAGCATCATCTGAGAAGTCATTAGTAGTTTCTATTTGTAATACCAAGTGGACAAATTAAGATTAATTTTAAATCATATACCAGTTACTTTTGGCTATAAAAGTATAGGCTAGAAAATATCTACAGACTTTCCCCACTGTAATAATACCTTTAGAAATAAAAGTAAAATAATGAGTTATTTTAGATATTAATTTTAACCTACTTTTAATCTGATATTGCAGTTCCTGTTTTTAAAATGAAGCTGTGCTATTTATGTTAGTTACGAATAATTCCTTTCTTCTGGAAAGAAAAAACACATCTTGGAAGTATTCAGAGTGGTATTATATGTTATCTAATAGATAAGTTCCTCCCTGGTGAAAGAATGATTAAATAGACTGATAATATTCTGTTTCCTATATTAGCATATGATGAACGGAAAGCAGACACTTTTTTTTTTCCAGTAGCAGCAACAATAGCTGTATTTTCACAGGAAACTCTAAGGATTGGTAATTGTTTAGCTTTCACCATGGAAAATTGTAGCCCATCTTTAACTATGTTTATGTTGGATAAAAGCTTGTGATGCCTTTGATGAGTTTGGAGTTACATTGAAGAGAAAATAGATTTATACCGTCACCTTGGCATTCCTGCCACTGTTAGTACTGCTGATCAGCAGGCGGGCTGCAATGCAGGTGTCATCAGACAGGCCCACGCTGCCAGCCCAGAAGGCCAGGTAACATCTATTCCTTACAGCAGGCTATCATGCTAGGTATCCACAGAAAGTTAGAAAACCCAAACTACTTGAGCAAGTAAAGAGAAAGTATTGAAATTACAGGGGTTTTTTTCGTGAGTCATAGTGCAGAAGTTTAGAACCTGGAACTAAAAGACTACTACTAGGCATTTTCTCTTCTTCCTTAATCTCCCTCTTGCTTTCCAAGCCTCCCTCCTGAACCTTCCTACCAATCCGTCTTTCTGTATTCTTTGGCAATGTCAACATTACAAACCCAGTTTCATAAGTTAGTAAGCTCTGGGGATTCATCTTTATCACCAAAACTCTAAATTCTGCCTTCTATAGTACATTGTTTTCAATTATATAAATAACAGCTTTCTATTTTTTGTTGTTGTTGTTTTTTTGTAGAGACAGAGTCTCACTTTATTGCCCTAGGTAGAGTGCCGTGGTGTCACACAGCTCAAAGCAACCTCCAGCTCCTGGGCTTAGGTGATTCTCTTGCCTCAGCCTTCCGAGTAGCTGGGACTACAGGCGCCTGCCACAACGCCCGACTATTTTTCTGTTTTTATAGTTCGGCTGAGGCCAGGTTTGAACCCGCCACCTTCAGTATATGGGGCTGGACCCCCAATGAATGAGCCACAGGCACCGCCCAACAACTTTCTATTTTGATAAATAAAACTCAGGGGCCTACTTCAGGAGATAGGGAGAGAGCAGCTACTCAGAAACTACTATATACTGGAGCCGAAGTTAATCCTGACCACCCTTACTGGCCCTTTCTGATTCAGTGGCCTCTCAGCAACCCCCACTCCTGTCACCTTCACAAAAAAGAGTTTATGGCATACATTTTAAGAGTGTCCCAGAACTATTATATTAGCAAGGAGTTCTTTATCTTCAGCTGAAAATTCACAATACTTGGGTACTATAACAAAGATGAAAGTGTTTCTAAACTATAATAGGTACAAAATATTTAAACTATTATTTAATGCCACAGAAAAGAGAAAAAGAAAAAAGTGTACAGCACATGTGTGCTGAAACTGTAATGTAATTCTTCAGTGATATAATTCTTCAGTGTGAGACATGGAGAAATTTCATGGGAAAATAATTTCCACTAGCCTCGGTGCCTGTGGCTCAACGGGCTAAGGCGCCAGCCATGTACACCTGAGCTGGCAGGTTCAAATCCAGCCTGGGCCCGCCAAACAACAATGACGGCTGCAACCAAAAAATGGCCGGGCGTTGTGGCGGGCGCCTATAGTCCCAACTACTTGGGAGGCAGAGGCAGGAGACTCGCTTGAGCCCAGGAATTGGAGTTTGCTGTGAGCTGTGATGCCACGGCACTCTATCCAGGGTGACAGCTTAAGGCTCTGTCTCAAAAAAAAAGTAACTTCCACTAAAATCAACTTTACAATGCAGAATTTTCTCCCAGGTTTTTAAAAGAACTTTTATTTTTAAAAAGTTAATATGTGTGTTATAAGTAACCAAAAAACCCCACAAAGAAGAAAAGCATGCATAATCATTTTGCAGTTTGATGTGTATATGATAGAGATTTTAATGATGAAAGAAGTGGAAGGGTAGAGTGAACATACCTAGTTCACTTAATCACCTGTGGAAAGAAAGTAAGGGAGAGCTCTCCTCCTCTGTAGGGTATGTTGAAAATTTCCCATAAATAGCTTACAGAACTATAATGCTTTTCCCAGCATGGTGCAGATGGCTGACCTGACCTATTTATTTCTCATCAGTTTATCCTAGCATCCTTGAAGATGAAAAATGTCAAGTTTCAAATTTTACTAGAGAGAGTGACTTCAAGTACAGTATTAGACATGAAGTACACATAAAGTGGTATCTTACAATTATCTCATGGTAGTTAGGAACCATAATCAGGTGACCTGCCTTTCAGGCCACTCCAAGCCGTTTTCTTCATACCATTCTGCAAAACCAAGCAGGTTAATTTCTCTTTTCTAAGGGTTTAGTTTAAGTCATGGGTTTGTTTCTGTTTCAGATTTCAGTAATTCTCTTGGTTATAGCAGCATCATGATAAGAGGTAAATTAGGAACTTGGACTGGGAATATTAGTTGCATTTTTTTTTTCCAACTAACTCCCTTTAACCTCTCTGTCTCAATATTTGTAACTCCATAATGCTTATAAGGATTTCTGGTGTGTAAAATAATATAAAGGTCCATATGAAACTACTAAGTTAGTAATACTTAGAATTTACCAATAATTCTTCAATGCCATTATGTTTAAACAAGCAAAAAGACCTTTAGAATTATAACCCATAACCATTTCTAATCACAGAGACCTTTGCTGGGCATCCTTCCCACTCTCTAAAAGTCTTCTTATACACGTATAGTGAGATCTCCCTGAGGTGAGGATGCAACTGATTGGTCCCGATAACTGTTGAAACTAATAGGTTCTGAGATATACTTCCAGATCTTCAGAAGGTTACAACGACCTTAATATTGAATGGTCTCCAGCCTCCTTTGTGGTAGATGAACTGGGAAGGAAGAGGAGGAGGTGGGTCTGGAAATAGCTAAGCTGCTTCCTGCTTAATCACTGCTGCTGACAAATTTCTCCTGTTAGACGGTAACTGGATAGAGCTTGCTACTCTCAGATCTCTCAAACCAGTATAAGATTTTTTCATTTGAGAGAATAGGCTGTTACCTATTAATTACCCCTCTTTTAGCCGTAGTCAAATCTGAAATATGATCTTTTATTCAGTTAGGACATTGCACTTTTCTGATTGATAATATTAAATTGTTTTGAAGTCTGGACTACCCCATCTATGAAATTCTAAACAGATTTATTTGAACGATACCTTAATTAAGATAAATTTTCTTTGGAAAATTCTAACTAAAGCTGTGTGTTAGATTTTTCTTTTAGTTGTACACTCAGTCACTTCATTTAATTCACACCCAAATATAATATTTTCTTTGGTAAGAATTAGCTATATATAAAAATCAGTTCAATGTATACATAGAATTTTACTCTTGTAACCTGATTTATATATTTATGTTTATTTTTATTTTTTTGATATAGGAAAGGGAAAGACTTTCTAAGTGGCAAATATCTTTTAAGGGGCTGAATTGCCATTTTAATCTATGATCTCTGTTTCATTGTGATGAATGTTTTAGACATCACTTGGAAAAATGTCCAAATTAAGTGTTCCCCTCCCTACTTTTATTAAAGAATGTTTATTATTCTTAGACATGAAAATATCAAAAGCCACATGAAAATGTAGTCATGTTGCAAAATATTTGTTGTTAACCATTTTCTTCGCAAGTTAAAATTTTAAAACTTATTATGTATTTTCCTTTTATCCTGTGTTTATTATGAATATTTTTCTTCAGATTTGGCCCTTTTATACTTTTTGTACCTTAGAAGTTGTTTTTCTCAAGCCAATAACTGATATTGACCACAAAATTACTTTTCCTTGCTTACTAAATCAGAATTGTTGGGGATGTGGAACAATGAATACATTGATTTTCTTTTCATCAGCAGTCTTTAGTGGTTTATTTATTGTCTGATGAATAAGGGGCAAATGTACTCACTGTATTATTTATTTATTTATTATTCTTTTCTTTCTTTGTTTTTTGAGTCAGAGTCTCACTATGTCACCCTCAGAAGAGTGCTGTGGCATCACAGCTCACAGCAACCTCAAACTCTTGCGCTTAAGTGATTCTCTTGTCTCAGCTTCCCAAGTAGCTACAGGTGCCCGTCACAATGCTCAGCTATTTTTTTGTTGTAGTTGTCATTGTTGTTTAGCGGGCTGGGGCCGGGTTCAAACCCACCAGCCCTGGTGTATGTGGCTAGTGCCCTAACCACTGAGCTGTGGCCACGGAACCCCCACTGTGTTATTTTAAGTCCGAGAATTTGGTCTTTGCCTTAGCTGTTCATATCTAGCTCCATTTTGATTCTAGTCTTATCTATTAGTCATCTTTTTAAAAAATTCCCTGAATGTAGTATTCCAAGATTAATTACTGTTTAAACACACTGTGCTAATTTGTTTCCAAGCTGCTCCCCTTCCCTTAACCACCAACCCATGATCTTTTATTTGGAATCATTATAATGCTTTATGTTTCTCTTCTGGCATTTACTGTGTTCTAGTTTGGTTTTGGTTGTTTTAAATTTATTGTGCTTTTTATAGTACTTGAATAGAATCTCTTTTAGCAAAAGTGTGTTGTTATTGCTGACCAAATCCAGTGCCTTGTACGTAGTAGGTACGTTCTTACAAGGAAGTATACTAGAGAAAAGAAAATGTTCGTAAGAAAACCACAAGGGAGAGAAAATATATTTACTACTTGTTAAGTGGAAGTGGAACTTCATAAAGACCTTCATCCTCATCTTCTTTACGTTGAGTAGGCTGAGGAGGAAGACAAGGGGTTGGTCTTGCCATCTCAAGGGTACAGAGTGGGGGAAAATCTGCATGTAAATGGACCCAAGCAGCTCCAACCCAGATTGTTCAAGGATCAGCTGCATGTGTGGTGAGGTGATGGACACATCAATCTAGTTCACTGTAGTAAATATTTTGCTATTAATATCTACATGGATTTCCATAACTTCATATTGTAAGCCTCAAATATGCATACTGGAATTTTTTTTTTTCTTAAGTGCCAAAGGGCCGACAGGATTCGGGGTTGCTGGGAAGGTGACAGGACAGAGAGGGCATGGAGGCTCTGTGCCTCCTTCCCTTCTCTTTGCCCAGGGTGTCTCTTCAGGCATTTGGCAGTTTCTGAGTTGTACCCTTCTATAATAAATGGCTCTCTGTGAGCCGCTCTAGCAAGTGATCCAGTCTGAGGAAAGAAGTCGTGGGAACCTTTGGCTGTGTAGCTGCTTGGTCAGAAGATCTGGAGGCCCCTGCTGGATGACCGGCTTCTGGGGGCGAGGGGTTGTCTTGGGACTAAGGCCTTAGCCAGTGGGACCCGACTTTAATCCCAGTTGGTGTCTGCCAGGAATTGATGTGTGGGAATGTCAGAACTGAAAGACTGAGTATTGTGAGAATATAGGAGAGGAGAACTGCTCTTCGTTACACAGTCCCTCTGTTCATCCATTAATCCATCGTATTTTTTGAACCCACCACCCTCGGGACATGGGGCCGGCGCCCTACTGACTGAGCCACAGGTGCCGCCCCTAATCCATCGTATTTTTTGATGCGTGTCAGAGTATGTTATAAATAGCACAACTTCAGTCTTAAACACATCAACACGCACGTCGTTACCTAGAGTTTAATATTGTTTTAAACCTCTTCTCAGAGTGATCATGCTCGTGCATGTTTTTGTATTTCTGGTATATATGTATGTGTCCTTGCACTAAATAAAATACTGTTACTATACATATTTCCTTTACAGCATGTTCAGTCAGCACTAATTTGAGATTTGATTAAACTTCATGGGATCTGGTTTTGCCATTAGTAAATTATTCTGTAGACATTTCCATACACACACACACACACACACATATAAATATGCTTGTTTTTTTTCTAGAGACCGAGTCTTACCTTATCACCCTTGGTAGAGTGCTGTGGCATCACAGCTCACAGCAACTTCCGGCTCTTGGGCTTAGCCTATTCTCTTGCCTCAGCCTCCCAAGTAGCTGGGGCTATAGGCACCTGCTGCAATGCCTGGCTATTTTGTTTTGTTTCAGTTTGGCCAGGGCTGGTTTTGAACCCACCACCCTCAGTATATGGGGCTGGCACCCTACTCACTGAGCCACAGGTGCCACCTCTAGACATTTCTATATTTGGAATTATTTTATTCCTTTTTGTCTATTTAGTGTATCATGATTGAAAGAAATAATAAACTTAAAAGAGTGAAAAAATCTATAATTATTAATCTTTTGTCAAATCTTGTAAATTTATAAATTAGTCTGGATTTATGTATGAGCATTCTTCAAACATTGATTGCTAAGGCTCTTTAACATTTACGTTGTCATTAATTTTGAGTAATGTTTTTATGTGGTAGTAATAATTTTATGCACATGATGAATATAGGTACTGTAGATCTAATCTGTGTATTTATAGTGCATTTCTTGGCAACCACCAGTCTTCTTTTTAGGAGCTGTGCTTTTAAGAGCTAATGGGGCTGCAACTTTGACGAGTAATTGGATATCTTTTTCTATTAATACAGCACAAGAAACAACATAGATTATAATAGTTTTGACACCTTCTGCATTATTATAGACTAAAATTAAAGGCTTTAAATTTGTCTTCAGTGTTTAACATCAGTGTGCTATCGCTTTTTCTCCCAACGTCATCAACACATTAGGGTGTTATGAATGTGTCCTTGTACACTAAGCCCCAGTTGGAGTTTCTTTTTTTAACTTATATTTATATAACTTATAACTTATGTTTAACTTTCGTCAAAAGGTTGTAGAACATTTTACAGATACTAATTATATTTCACAATGCTTCTTAAATAGTGGTAAGCTTTTACTACCCACTTTAATAATAAAATGTTTGCAAATATATATTTAGTTTACTGGGTCAACACTTACCACTACTGCATCTTTACCCTCTTGTCATCCCTCTGTCCTCCTTGACAATGCTGCTAAATAGAATTTTCTGCAATGATGAAAATGTTTTGTAGCCACTGGCATTTGAAATGGAGCTAGTGTGACTGAGGAACTGAATTTTTAACTTAATTACATTTCATTAATTAAAATCTAAATTTATTTACATATAGTTAGCAGCTACTCGATTGGATGCCACAGTTCTGTAATTCCTTCCATCCCAGGAAACTGCCCTGTGGTTAACGCTTTCCTTTCTCATCTCTAAATCCAGTCGGTAGGTTTAGGCTGTCAGCTTGTTTGGTCTGTCTGGTCTGGTCTGTTTTTTTTTTAAAGATAGTCACTCTGTTGCCGTAGGCTAGAGTGCCATGGTGTTAGCCCAATGCAACCTCAAACTGCTGGGCTCAAGCCATCCTCTTGCCTCTGCCTCCCAAGTAGCTGGGGCTCCAGATGTGTGCCACCGTGCCTGGCTATTTTTATTTTTTTTGAGAGATGAGTTCTTGCTCTTATTTAGGATGGTCTCAAACTCCTGCCCTCAAGCATGCCTCCTGCGTGGGCCTCTCAAAGTGCTAGGATAACAGGCTTGAGTCATTTTGCAAATTTTGTCTTCACTGTCTCCTGGTTCTTTGTCTTCCTTATCATGTTTTCTGTGGTATCTTATTTGATGAGAATAGGCTGGACAAGGGATGATCACATCCTGGTAGGATAGAGCTGGGATGGTACAGATTTCACTGTGCTTCTCAGAATGGCATGAAATTTAAAACTTGTGAATTGTTTACTTATGGAATTTTCCATTAAATATTTTTGGACTGTGGGTAACTAACCACGGAAACTGAAACCTCAGATAAGAGGGCAACTGTTATACTTGTAAAGCCTCTAAACTTGTATTTAACACATCACTCACACTTACTGTCCCAGCTCTCAGGAGCCCTAAGCATTGACTGTTAACCATTTTCTGTTTGTGATACATCTCCAAAGGATCTGTTTTCTCCTTGTAGCTAATTGCTTATTTGTAGATTGATATTTCCTTGAAAGAAACCTCTTCCGATCTCCTTTCAGGAGAACACAACCCTAAGCTCTAGCTATGCTAAGCCAAAAGAATTTCCCACCACTTCCTTCTCCTTTTCTGTGTTTTCCTAAGAGGACATTTTAGTTCTAACACTACTTTCTAATACTCACTTCTCTGCACAGAACAGTATTTCTCCTTTTTCTACCATGATTGCGTATCTGATGTCGACTGAATGCTTCCTGTATGCAGACACTTTCTGAGTACTATGTATTATTTTATTTAATCCTCATGACAGCTTAGTTGGATATAGGTACTAAAACTGAAGTACAGAGGTTAAGAAATGTTTTTTCCCTTTTTTCTATTTGTTCATGTGTTTCTTTTTAAAAACAATTTTAATAGATTTTATTTTTTAGAGCTGTTTTAAATTTACAGAAAAATCCCAAGAAAGTGCAGAGAGTTCTTACATACCCCCTCCTCCCAGACACCTTCCTCTGTCATTAACTTTAGTTAATTTTTTAATGTACCTGGAATAAATTCTACTTGGTAATAGTATATATTTTTGTATATTGTTGGATTTGATTTACTAATATTTTGTTGAGGATTTTTGTATCTATGTTTATGAGAGCTATTGACCTGTACTTTTCCTTTTTTTATATAAGGTCTTTGGTTTTGATATTAGGGTAATGCCAGCCTTATAGAATGAGTTAAAAAGCCCTTCTGCTTATGTTTTCTGTGTGAGATTGTAGAGAATTGGGATCGTTTCCTTCTTAAATGTGTGGTAGAATTCAACAGTGAAATCTGGGCCTGGTACTTTCTGTTATGTTTTGAACTGTTGATTCAATTTCTTCAACAGATAAAGGCCTGCTCAAATTATGTTTCTTCTTTTATGAGTTTTGGCAGATTGTGTCTTTCAAGGGAATGGTATGTTTCATCTAAGTTATCAAATTAGTGGGCATGGACTTGTTTGTGATATTCCTTTATTACCCTTTTAATGTCCCTGAGTGCAGAAGTTACACTGTGCGTCTTCTTCTTCACTTGCTTGGTTAGCCTGACCAGAGATTCGTCATTTTATCGATTTTTCGGAGAACCAGCTTTGGCTCTGTTGATCATACTCTATTAATTTCCTGTTTTCAAATTTATTTATTTGTTTATTTTTGCTCTAACATTTATTTTTTTCTTCGGCTTCTTGGATTTTGTTTGTCTCCCCCACCCCACCCCCAATTTCCTAGTTCATATAATTAATTTCATATCTTCTTTTCGGATATATGCATTTGATGCTATAAATTTTTCTCTAATCAGTACTTTTGCTATAATCCACACACATTTTGATGTTCATTTTAATTTTCATTTAGTTCAGAATAGTTTTCAATTTCCCCTGAGATTTCTTCTTTGACTCATATATTATTTAGAAGTTGTTTAATCTCCAGATATTCTGGTATTTTCTAGCTTTCTGGTGCTGATTTTTTAATTCAGTTGTGATCTGAGAGCATACTTCATACGATAGCTGTTACTTTACATTTAAGGTGTGTTTCATGGCCCAGAATGTGGTCTAACTTGGTTAATATTCCATGCGAACTCAAGAAGAATATATAAAGTCCAAAACAGATTTTATTGGAACCCAATCAAGGTGTCTACAGGGCTGAACTTCCTCCAGGGGCTCTAGGGAGAATCTGTTCTTTTGTGTTTTCTAGTTTCTAGAGCAGGGGTCCTCAAACTTTTTAAACAGGGGGCCAGTTCACTGTCCCTCAGACGGTTGGCGGGCCTGACTATAGTTTAAAAAAAAAATCTATGAACCAATTGCTATGCACACTGCACATATCTTATTTTGAAGTAAAAAAACAAAACAGGAACAAATACAATATTTAAAATGAAGAACAAATAAAGTTAAATCAACAAACTTACCAGTATTTCAGTGGGAACTATGGGCCCACTTCTGGCTAATGAGATGGTCAATGTCCAGTTCCATATTTGTCACTGCTAGTTGTAACAAGTGATGCAAGTGTGCATCAGTTACTCTAGATTTGGTTGGAGATTTCAGACATTTCGTTTTGGAAAAAGTCTGTTCACAGACATAAGTGCTGCCAAAGATGGTTGCCATTTTGAGTGCATGGTTCCTGAGATTAGGATATGTCTCGGAGGGGAGAGTTGCATAGAAATTAGGAAGGCTGCTTGACTTGAATGCGTCTTTCAGAGAGTCACAATTCTGCAGTTCAGCCAGTTCCATTGGGTAAATTATACCTACATTTTCTTTCTTTTTTTTTTTATTTCAAGATACTTTATTCTTAAAACAGTTCACAACACTAAGCTTTTTGCCCATTCTGCCTCTGTACAAGCTACAAATGCTTGCTGAGCAGCAGAGGGGTGCTCTATCATAACATGTCTGAAAAGTGAATAAAAATCCATATGAAACAAATATTCAAATAGTTTCTATAGGAACACAGATAAGTGTGACCCCATCTCCTAATCTTACATATTGCTGCATTTGTGCCAACCCTACTCTTACAAAGACATTTCAAAACTAGCAATAATTAAGTTAAATGGTCCCCCCAAATCCCTTAATTCAAGCTAAACTTGCAGTTAACAGCAACAGAATGATATCTACACATTAATACTAGCTGAAGCACAAGTTGCTGGGTGACGTTTCATTCCACTTTCCCAAGCACAAGACACAGGCAGAGTGCGAACATCCTGCTCTTCTACTTCGAGTAGGTAGTTGGGGTTCTGGATTTGCTGCACAAGTTGACATGTCGGTCCTGACATCACATAGTAGATTGTCGGCCTCTGGAATCCACTGAAAGTAGAAGCAGCAGCTATAGTGTAAGCACCCATATTTTCAAAGATGCCCACATGTATTTCTGGCAGGCCACAGTGCTCAACTATCCAGTCAAGGCCATCGCATGTTGGTCCCCATATGCTGGATGAATAATACTTCTCATTCGGTTTAGGTCTCTTTTGCAGAAGAGGCTTTACATGAGCATGATGATAAAGGATGCCATTAAACGATCCATATACTCCATCACTGATGTAATACATAAAGGTTTGTTCACTGGACTCATCACCATAAGAGCCTATCTGTTCCTTTAATACAATTTTTTTTGGCAACGATATTAACTGCAAGTGTGAAGGCATCTGATGCAACATAATATCTGCCTGGCTCAGCTATGATTCTTACTCCAGAGTCTGATGGAAAGTACTTGTCCAATGGTGGGTTGATTACACCAGTGATCTCTTCAAATCTAAGCTTCACATCCTCAGATTCAGGGAAGCCACCACCAATACCAAGGAGGTACATGCTGAAACCAACCTCAGTTCCCATGTCAAAGACACAGTGGGCATCTCATGAAGAGTTTGCCTGCACGAAGGTCTCAGGATCAGTACAGCCACTTACTACATGGAAACTGACACCAATATTTAGCTCTTTTGCCCATTCCAAAAGAAGTCTGCTGGTTTTGAGGGTAGCACCAAATTTAACACTGAGTCGACAGACTGCTTTGGAATCATCAGTGGCAATCCTCAAAACCAACCTGGCCTTTAGATGTGCTCTGGCAACTTTCATCAACTCGACTTCACTGTCAAAAGTCATCATCTGGACCCCATTATTGGCAGCATACTTAATTTGAGACACTTGTTTACAAGGATTTGCATAGATAATCCTCTCTGGAGGCATCCTGAGACTTTGCACCAATTGTATTTCAGTCTTGCTAGCACAG
>CAUYRH010054461.1:0-19705 GCA_963574655.1 Perodicticus potto
AATTTATTTGCTTCCCTTCACTAGAAAATGTCCCAATTTTTTACTCATACTATGTCTATTTTCTCACTTTACATTATTTCTTAACATACTCCATGATTTTCTCGCTCTACTCCATCAAAATTGCTTTCACTAAGGATATAAGTGACTATTAATTTTGTAGGGTAATCATTTTACTTGATTTCTCAATGCCATTTCATAAAGTTAACCCACTCCTTTCTTTGTAAAATATTCTTCTAAGTTTCTGTGACATGATTCTCTTTCGATTATTCCCTTACTTTTCTGACCCTTGTAATTTCTTTCTTTATTTCTCTATTACCAGCTCAATGCTCTGCAGCTTGGTCCTAGACACTTTTCTCTAAGCTCTCTTTCTAAGTGTTTCTTCTATTTTCATAAATTTAAAACCAAACCTCCCCCTTAAATCTCATACCCAACTATCTTCCTCTCATCTCCATCTGGATGTTCCATGAGCATCTTAAAATTAATCTCCGAAATAGAACTTGTAAATTTCCTCAAAGTAATTCCTACTTCAGTCAATATTACTTCTACTCACATAAGTGCTAAACCAGAAGCCTCAGAATTGTCCTTGACTTCTCTGCATCTGCTCCAATTCCCACTTTCAGTCATTCACCAGGGACTGTAGATTATCCCATAAAGTATATCTCAAGCCTGTCTACGTGTACTACTACTACTATTCTTCTATATGCACTTATGTCTTTCCTCAGTTCTCCATATAGCAGCCAAAGTGAGTCTTCTCATACATAAATCTGATGGTACTCCCCTGCTCAAAACTCTTAGAAGGCTTCCTATTGCAACTAGAAAAATTTCCAAAGGCTCTAGGACCCTGTATTGAGTGGCACCTAGCTACTACTCTGCACTAACAGTCCACATTTTTCCCTTAGCTGCCTGTGTGCAGCCACACTGGATCCCCTTCATTCCTGGAATACACTGAACTCCCACATCTTGGTGTACCCTCTGTGAAGACTCTTCTTTCAGCCCACTCTTAACTTTTTCTTCTTTTGGTCATGTTTTAGATCTCAACCTAAATGTCACGGCCTCAGGACTTTACTAAGTTCCAAAACACGATGCTATCCCCGTTATCACTTGTTGTGGTTCCAAGTATATTTTCTCAGTAGTATCTTTTCATGGTTTAAAATTTTAACTGAAAATATTTGATTAATATCTGCCTCTAATTTTAGGCCATAAACTCTGCATAGGGTGGGACTGTCTCTCCAACTCATCACCATAACTCCAGTGTTTTACAGTGCATAAATACATAGTGTATACTCAATCATAAATGAAACATTGCTGAGTTCATTTGACCAGTTCCAATAATCTTAACAAATCTTCTGCAGGATTTCCTTTCTTTTCCAGTCCCTAATCTCTAGATAAGTTGTTACTAATAGTTAATTATTTATAATAGACCATCTCAGATATCAGCAATATGGCATAATAGGAGTTTCTAGTCCTAAAACCCACATAGAAACATCAATTTCAAGAACTGCCTGCAAAGAAGAATACCTTTATGGGAGTCCAGCTGGAAGGTCATGGTACAACACTAGAGAAAAAATACTCTGAAAATAGATGCATTAAAGAGTATAAAAATAAAATTGCATTTTACCTGCATCACCCCTCCCCCAAGGTGGCACAGTTCAGTGCCAAAAGAGACTTCCCCTCAGCCCACAATTTCTCCTTTAGGGGAAAGTGAGAGTACAATGACTGAACACCTACCTCATTTGGCTATACAGATGCTTGCTAGAAGACCCACCTCGCCTATAAAACTGAGGGGATAAGTATGGCTGAATCATCTGGGGATGGCTAGGAGCGGAGAGTAGGACCAGGAGATGACAGTAACTTGTACAGGGATTTTAACAATTAGCCACAGATCCTACTGAACAACTGACAAACTCCACAAGGAACCACATCCACAAGCCATGTGAGGTTCTCACCTGTGGATTTCCCCCAGTAATTTGACACCCACTCTAAGGACTCCATACACTCCCCTATAGATAATGTCATGTACTCCATAACAGACAGCACACATGCTTCCTCACTGACAGCAGGTGCACAAAGTCCCCCCAAAGACAGCAAACAGATAGCAGTTGGCTCAAATATGCTGGGTTGGGAGAAAGTGCTTGACCTTGAACACTTCAGGGCATTGCCCTAGGGAAAACAGAAGGGAACCTCTCAGCACTCATCCTGGTTTAGCAGAACTCACACAATCCTGATACTGTCCTTCTTAAGTAAAGAAAAAAATGTAAATTAACACATCCATGGAAAAGGACTGAAAGACTACCCAAAATTCTTAGCCAGGATAACTGATGAAGGTCTTTCCCCCACCCCGCCCCCCGAGTCCAATCAGTAAAAACTAAAAGAGATGACTACATATACGAATGCATAGAAAGAAAGTCAAAGCTTCAAAGAACACAACACCTTGAGAAAACATAACACTACAAAATGATAAAATGAAGCTCTAGTGCAGCAGTTCTCAACCTGTGGGTCACGACCCACAGGAACTGTATTAAAGGGCCACAGCATTAGGAAGGTTGAGAACCACTGCTCTAGTGACTGGCCCAAAAGTCAATAAAAGATAATTATGAAATCACAGAGAAAGTGAGGCATCACATACAAGGGAACTTCTGTGGAATTATTACTACATTTCTCTGCAGAAACATTTCAAGTCACACAACAGTGGGATGATATATTCAAATGGCTGAAAGAAAAATATGTCCAATCAAGAATAATTTACCTGACAAATCTGCCTTCCAGAAATGAAAGAGAGATGAAGGCTTTTCCAGACCCCCCCCCCAAAAAAAAATGCTGAAGAAAGCTGAAAATTGTCTTACAAGAAATAATAAAGGAAATTCTTCAAGTATAAATTTGAAGAAGCTAATTAGTAACATAAAAACATATGAAACAGAAGGGATAAAGATAGTAGATTAGAAACAGCCACTCAATGACCTTTCCCAGGAAAAGTGGGGAGAAGCACAGGCAGCACCCATCATTCAATTTGCTGTGGGCAGGAACACACCATGAAGGTGCAGAGACAGCATGGGACACCAGAAGTAGAAAAAATAAGAAAGGAAGATAACGAAGGACACAGGTGATGGGGAGTTTTGTAACACAGAAGCAGACTCTGTATGAAGACTGCTAAGCAATCTGAGCTTCCTGGTGGCTAGCACCATCCCCCACAGACCCTACCCACCAATGTGATAGTCTTAGGAGGTGGAACCTTTAGGAAGTAATTAGAATTAGATGAGGTAATGTTAGTGGAACCCTCATGGTATTAGTGCCTTTATAAGACTAAAAATAAAGATTATTTCCTTGCTATGCTTTTTGCCATGTGAGGATGCAGGGAGAAGCAGAACCCAGAAGAGGGCCCTCACTAGAACTCAACTATGTTGGCATGCTGATCTTGGACTTCCAGCCCCAAGAACTGTGAAACATAATTTTTTGTTGTTTATAAGACATCCAGTTCATGGTATTTTGTTATAGCAGCCTGAGCTTAATAAGACATCATATATCTGATAACAGGTTTACATACAAAATGTATAAGGAAAGCCTACATGTCAATAACAAAATATATATATTCAATTTAAACATGAGCAAAGAATTTAAACAGATGACTTGGGAGGCTGAGGTGGGAAGATTGCTTGAGGTCCAGAGTTCAGTACCAGGTGGGGCAACATAACAAACCTTGTATCTAAAAATACATTTTTTTAATTAGTGAGTTATGGTGGCTCACACCTGTAGTTCCAGCTACTTGGGAGGCTGAAGCAAGAAGATTGCTTGAGCTGAGGAATTCAAGGCTATAGTAATCTATGATTACACCACTGTACTTCAGCCTGGGCAAAGAGCGAGATCTCATATTTAAATAAATAAATATATGCATACAAATAATATGAATAGACATTTATCCAAAGAAGACATACGAATGACCAACAAACAGGCATTTGAAAAGATGCTCAACATTTCTAATCATTAGCAAATGAAAATTAAAACTACAGTGAGACACATATACCATCTCACACCTGTTAGGATGATTAATAATTTTAAAAAAGATAATTGCTGGCAAGAATGTGTAGAAAAGTGAGAATATAAATTGATACAGCCATTATGGAAAACAGTATGGAAGGCCCTCAAACATTAAAAATAGAACTATTACATGACCCAGAAATCTCACTTCCAGGCACTTATCCAAAGGAATTTAAATCAGGATCTCAAATAGCTATCTGCATTCAACTGCAGTATTATTCAAAATGGCCAAGATTTGAAAACATCTTAAATATACCTTGAGAGTTGAATAAATAAAGAAAATGTGGTATATGCACATAAAGGAATATTATTCAGCCTTTAGAACGAGAATCCTGTCATTTGCAATAATATGGATGGACCTAAAGGACATCATGCTAAGGGCATAGTCAGGTGCAGAAAGATATATACTGTATATTCTCTAATATGTGGAATCTAGAATCATACAAGTCATAAAAAGAGAGAGTAGAATGGTGGTTGCCGGGGATTGTGGCAGGGGGAAATGGGGAGGTGATGGTGAAAGGATACAAAGATTCAACTGTACAATATAAATAGGTTCTGGAGATCTACTATACATCATAGTGCCTATAACTACCATACTGTATTATACAATTAAAGATCACTAAGAGAGTTAACGTCAGGTTCAATGTTTTTTAACACTAATAAAAAGGGGAATGGGGAGAAATCTTGAAAGGTGATGAAAATTTCTAAGGCCTTGATGGTGACCAAGAATTAATGAGTGTGTACTTATCCCCAAACTCACTAGGTTGCATAAATTAAATATGTACAGCTTTTGACATGTCAATCATATCTTAATAAAGTAGCTAAGAAAAACCTTTTTAAAAAGGCCTTTTGGCTTCATTAAAGATGACACATATACATAATCTTTGTCACCTGTTTAGGTTGCCCACAAATGCCATGACACAGGCGAATCTTATCTCTGGTGATCTAAATCTTAATACATACTTTTTGCCATCATACATTTAGCATATATTAATAATAGTCAAAATATCCACACTTAGTTGTACAAATATATAATTTATCTATGCCCAAATCAGCTCGCATTAAGAAGCAGTAAGTAGGGCAGCACCTGTGGTTCAAAGGAGTAGGGCACCAGCCCCATATGCTGGAGGTGGTGGGTTCAAACCCAGCCCCAGCCAAAAACTGCAAAAAAAAAGAAGCAGCAAGTAGGAGAAAGGAATCAATTATTCAATTTTATCATAGTTAGGTGAGTATACTAATTTATACTCACTTAGCCTCTTTCTATAAGGAGATGAATGTAAGTGTATGTGTCTGTTATGGAGATGAGAAATGACAATTACGTACATGAACTCATCCTGGGAAAAGTGCTACATACCTCATTACTGAACTTCAGCTTTGCAGCGCTCCCCTTGGGAAGCTATGCACTGATGCTAGCATCTAGTGCATCCATCAAAGCAGTTTTGGAATTCTTTTTCTTGAATTCCAATTTCTTGAATGAGAGCTGATGCCCTGAATTTCATCAAAATGTTTTTCTCTTAATATTTCCTTTATCTTTGGGTAAAAAAAAATTGCAGACCAGAAAAAGTGTGTAGAGAAGGGGATTCCAATACAGTACACTTATTTGTTTGCTGTCTAAAAATTCCCTCACAGACAGCACCATGCCAGATGGTGAATTGTCATGATGCAAGAACCATGAATTGTTAGCAAGAAGTGCAGGTCGTTTTTGTCTTAACTTTTTCACACAGACTTTTCAGCACTTCCAAATAGTGAAACTGGTTAACTATTTGTCCACTTAGTACAAATTCATAATGCAAACTGCCTCCGATACCAAAAAAAGGTTAGCAACATTGTTTTGAGTCTTGATTTGAACTGACAGAAATTTTTGGCCGTGGACAATTGTCTGACTTCCATTGTGCACTTTGACATTTTGTTTCAGGTTCATGTTGATACAACCATGTTTTGTTGCCATTGACTGTACTTCATCTTACCTGTCTATACTTCAACTCTCCTCTGCTTTTGTTCATCGGTGAGCTCCTTCAGAACCATTTTTGCACACACCTTTCTTGTGCCATGATTTTCAGTTAAGATTTTCCTATTTCTCTATCAATGTTTACTTGGTCTGCTATTCTTCTTACAGTCAGTTGATGATTTTGACACACAATTTCAGGTAAATTTTTGTAATATTTTCATCAATTCTGCTCGCTACTGACCTCTCTAACCTCTCTTGATCAGTGTCACTTTCTCTCCCCTGAGAAAAGTGTTTAATTAATTTTTACATTGCTGTTTTATTCATGGCATTATCCCCATAAATTTGGACTAACATGCCCTGATCTTACTTCTACTCTCGTCACTTTTAACAAGAAATTTAATGTTTGTTCATTGCTCTAATTCCAGCTCCAACATTCTCACAATGGCACTAAAAAACACACAACAATAATGAACATCCGTCAGCAAGACACAGCCACACATTAACAGGACTGTAGCTGTTAGACACTGATATATCAAGGTTATGGAACCTTACCGAGCTGCTCGAACAGTGCTGTCAAAGTAAGCACACGTTGGCAAGTTTGCAAACTTAATTGTCAGACTTCACATATATTGCTCAACCTCGTTATAGCTCCTTTTCTACTGGTGCTGGAAATTTTGAAAATAATACGGCAAAGTGAATATCCCTGCTCTGATCTCTGGTTAATACTGTAGTTGTCTGACTCTCATATAATATGCACACACTAGTAAAGCCTGTGTACACACATCTATAAAACAGGGAAAATAAGTGTCATTGTATCTTTTATATTTTGTGACACCAAAATTTTTGTTAAGGCTATGTAACTATCACAGTTTTATTACTATTAATTAGATACACAACTTGGACATAAAAAGAGAAAACATTTTATTACAATGACATCAAGGTAAAGCAGTAACATTTTGTACAACAACAATAAAACGCTTTTCAGAGATTTTAGTAAATCCAGATTTTTTTCTAGTACTGCATTATCAGCAAGGCTTGTAGTTTGGCTCTGGAAGGCTATTCAAATAGGTAATTAAATTCAGTCTGTGCACTGACTGGCACAGGAGAGAAGAGAAGAAGCCATACCTGCCAGCAATGCTCTCAGTTGCTGTGACAACCACATTTGAAAAACTGGATGAAATCAAACAGAGTCCCCAATCCAGAGCTTCCCACTTTCCCAGTCAGAGGTATATGTGAACAGCTCTTATTCATTTCATGCTGGGTAATGTCCACTGAAGTTGCCTGCAAACTTCTGCCCCCCTCTGAAAACTACAGCTGCCTCATCACTGTTTAAATCGGTGTTGAACAATAAAAAAGATTAGTCCTTCTGCCCACCGCCACTCAATCCAAAGCTACTCCATCGCTGGTTATTTTGTTCCACAGCCAACATTTCCCCTTATTTTTTTCACTGGAATGTAATATTTGCCTTAAGAAAACAAGAGTATGCCTCTGGCCAAAGCCTAGAAAATGCCGAAGGTAAATGTTTTATCCAGTTGTAAGATAACGTCTGTTACTTTTCCCTTAAAAAAAAAAAAAAAGTTTGTTTTTTTTTTTAATAATATCACAATCTTATTTTCTCAATATAGCAATTAAGTCCTTTTCATTTCCTAGGTTTCCTTTAATGATGAAAGGGAAAACATCTTCATGTCCACTCACTCCCAATAAATACTGTTTAGAATATCATGTCAAGCCACCCTGTTAACACTGTAACCCAGCACATTTCGTTAAAGACCTTTAAAACTCTATGCACGACCACTACATGAATACTCAATTTCCTGTTCTGTGGCAATACAAATAAAAAGGAAGAAAAAATATGAGTGAATCACCAATAAAGATCAGAGCTTTGCTTCAGCCAAAGGCAGAGCTTAAATAATATGTCTTCAGAGCATGCCATGTTATATGTCTTCCACGTTTTCTTCATAGCACATGAAAATTATATATATTATAATATTCCCTTTGTCCATGAAAGCCTTGCCACATTTTCTTAGGGTTCCAGTCATTGCAAGGAGAAAATAGGTAATACTGTATTAATTATAGAAGTTGACCTCTGATACTATCTATATGGTGTTTTAACTCATGCAAAAAGCCATTAAAGAGCAAAATTTAGTCTAATTGGGAAAGACAGTTAAGTTCTCTACCAACATATTTCATATCACACCCCTAACATAGCTACTTAACATTCTTCTGGTTAACTGTAAACTCACTTATGTACTACAGCATCATTCCCCCTTAAGTAATTAGAGCTTTCCTATCCTTCATCTTTCTCTTCATTTAGATCATCCTTGTTATAGTTTGAATGGCCGAACACAATAGGCCAGAGAGGATGATGGGAATTTAGCCAACCTCCCTCCTACTACAGCCAATTGAACTATCGTTCTAGTTCTGCAATGAATTTGGAGTTTGCTGACCTGAATTGAACCTTTCTGAGCATCAGCTGCCTTATGTAGGAAAGAGTTGTAATGATTGGAAATGATGTATGCAAAGTTGGTAATTATATACCTGGCTTTCAGTAGGCAATCAATAAACTAACTATTTTATTTTTCTTATAGTCTAGATTCTCTACTGGGATATATGCACTATGGAAAACTGGCACAGTCTAGACAAGAAACAAACATACAAACTTAATTAAAGCCACAATCAGAGTCTGTGAAAAAAGATCTTCAAAAAATGTTTATAAACATGTTCTGAAATATATGTTGCACCTGTTACTGGAAGATATGTGACTTCAGGCCCTGGAGTAGGGTAAGGCAAGTGAGGCACCTAAAACACAAAATTTAAGTAGACACACTCACTTTCAGGTGACAACCCTACATTTACACAGTCTTGAGTTGGGTGCTTCTTTAAATTTAATGCCCGGGATACATCATTTACCTCACCCTATCCCAGGCTCTGTCTGACTTCAGCATCCTTTCTTTCTTGGATAGAGTAAGAGAGAGTGTGGTGTGTCATGTAGAATGGCCTGTGGAGTCACACCAGCCACCAAGAGAACACCCTGGCCTGAGCTTCTGGTGATCCAAGGTCACATGAAAAAGAGAAGCCAGGGAACAATTATGGAAGAAAAAGAGTGGAAATCATGCTGGCCCACTGCTGTTTGAAGCAACCGTTAATAACATGTAACAGAGTAGTCCAATATAAAGAGGGTCACCTATTTAGAAGGAAGATCTGCCTTTTGGTAGAAGTACCTGAGTTGAGGGAAATGAGCTAAGACATGTGTTTTAGTTGCCCTGACATAAAGATTCTGAAAGTAATGCCCCTAAAGAGGTTAATAACTAAAAGATCTTTAAAGTTTCACAGTTCTCCTAAGACTAATCTATGAATGCTGTTTTTACATTTTACAAATAACTTTCAATTCATTATCTAATCTATTCATTATGACTCAGACAAGTGACAATCGAGGTACAGATGCTCCTCAACTTCTGATAGTAAATTGAAATGGGTTTTCTGTAGACAGGATAAGATGAGAAAACACAAAACACAATATCCAAAAAATTCACAGGGTACTATAGAGCATTGGTTGTGACCTTGTGACCACCTGGCTGACTCACTGTCAATGGTCAGCATTGCAAGAGAGTAAGTATTCTACCACATTATCACTAGTAGGAAAAGATCAAAATTTAAAATTCCTAGTATGGTTTCTGCGGAATGTGTACTATTTTTGCACCATCATAAAGTTGAACCATCCTAAGCCAGACGTCTGTTCTATTATCTCCATTTTACAGAGAAGAAAGCCTGAAGACAGAGAGGGGACTACAGCCTTAGTAACTGCCAAAACCTGGCTGGAAAAAATGCAACCTTTCAGGAGGGATCATGAAAGAGTCTTGAGAGTTTGAAATAGACCCTGCTTTGGATCTGGGGTCCACCACTACTAGCTGTATGGCCTCAAGCAATTCATTCCACCCTTCCTTGCTTCCTGTTTCCTTATCTATGAAATCTATGATATAAAATACAGCTTATCAGGTTATGGTAAGCATTAACTAGAAAGCAGGTACCAAACTGTTTGCAAACATATGTAGCACATAGTAAGTCCTTAACAAATGCTATACTTTATTCCCCTTCGGATTCAATACCATACTGACTCCTGGTCTTTCTGCTTCAGATATTGTCACAAGCCCTTTTCTAGAAGGCTTCCCTCTCCAAATGCAGTGGTTAACTTCTCCCCCCTGGAAGATGAATGACAAAGAACAAATTAAACAAATCCTTTCACACAGCTAAATGAGAGAGGGCCTAGGGAGCAGAGCTGCAATGAGGAAAAAGTCAGGCCAGCATTTTCATTGGAAATAAATCAATGCGTGAATCAGAGCAGTGCAGCTCACAGACCAGGGTGGCAAGCATTTTTAGAGCTGTCACTTTAAAAATATGTTCCCTCCTACCTTGTGGCTCTCTCAGTGGGCAGATTTTAAAATAGAAACAAGTAACTTTAATTAGGCTCTAATTAGCCCCACAAGTTTTGTGAGCTAGGATAGTTTATTTTAGAAAAAAATAATAACAGACGGAGGATTTTCCAGGCGCCACAACTTTAGTTAAGAGCCCAAAAACCTCAAGCATGCTTACTGGGCCAATTAAATCAGCAGGGCAATGGCAAAGTTAATGCACTAGGCTAGACCCAAGCTATGATGATGTTTTCTACTTGAGTTTGTTTCTAAAGTAATTTGAAAAGCAGATAACTTACAATGCTTACTTAAACAGAAGCAGGAAGGCTTTAAACTGTTATTAATGTTCAATTAACTGGGATCTCAAGGATGGGGATTCTCTCTATCAGTGTTGTTCAACCACATGTTTCTCTTATTTGCTTCCAACCCATCTCCTGAGATAGATTCCCTTGGGTCTCTCTCTCCTGCTCCTCTTTAAGCCTTGGTAGAAAATTCAGATAAATAGCAAGTTCCCAGTAAGAGACCACAGATGCCCTTCTGGCTTCTTGCAATGTATCATGGAAGACTGACCACAGTAGATTTCCTCTAAAATCAAGAAGAAGGGGAGCATTCAAGGGGACTATGTTGGGAGGATGATGAGGATAAACAATGACAATCCAACCTTTACCAGAAGTTGAAGTGAGAAGAAGTCCAAATAGGCAGAATGCTTTCTACTACTTCTCAAAAGTATATATATTCATATCATGGAGAAAAAAAAAGAACATCTGTAGCCAATGAATGACTAAGTGGTTCCTGCTCATGTTCACAGATCTAGTAAATACCTATAACCAAGGGCCTTTGAGTATGATGCAATATATCAGGAAAGTAAACTGTGACATTCCTTTTGTTTCTTGAGTTATGTTGAAATAAAGCCACTCTAGTAAATTAATGTTTTCATTTTAAATGACTAATCTGATAAGAATAACATAACAATTAACATATGGGTAGACCCCTTATGAACACTCTCCTGAACAGACTCCTGTTATTTTTATTTATTTTCCATGGTATTATTCTTTGGTCTACATCTGGTGTTCTGTAAAATTCATTCATTTATCTAACAAATACTTAATTTTATGTGAAATGGGTATCTGACACTAGACTAGCTTCTGAAGGTACAAAAAGGAATAAAGCAGGGTACCTCCACTTGAGGGGTGCACTGCATATCAAAAGTGAAATGCAGGACCATAAACCAGGAAAGAAGAAGGAAAGCTTCCCTGTAGAAATAAGGAGGAACTCATCAATTGGTAAAGCTCTGAAAGTTGGCACTTCGATTTCATAAATAACCAAACCAATGCTATTCAAAATCATTAATCTATTAGGTTCCATTCGAAATCAATGAAATAAAACAACCCTTGGATAAACAAAGAAACAAACAAAAAGGTAACATCTTCCACCTTTCAATTCACCAAAGGAAAGCGTCCCAAGACCAGTAACTTCATCAGTCCATTTATTGTGACCGGCACTTCTCAGACTGTTCCTACCTACAAGGAATAATAAGTCCCAAAAATGATCTTTTCTCTGGTTCTGGACCACTTCTCTTCCCTTCAAAAGAATTACAGGAATACTCAGGAAGAGTCTCACTCTCATACACATTCTCTGACGACTAAAAGGCATGGCCCTTTTTTCTATTCAGTTCTCTGGCTTATATAAGTTATGCTTCTAGCCTCCAATAACACCAAAAGTGATGATGACATTAATAATAAAACTAACAATATCCAACATTTTAAAAGTATATATTTTGATCAGATGGCTGGAAAAAATAAAAAAATAAATAAAAAGTATATACTGTGTGTCAATCTCTGTGCTGATTCATATTTGATTATAAATTTAGAGCTTATTCAACCTTTAAAACAACTCTCTGAAATAGATGCTTGTTATTTTCTCCTTTTTTTCCATACAAAGGAAGTGAGGCTATAAGAAGTAATCTAACCCAAAATAAAAATAAATAAATAAAAACTAAGAGAACCAAGATTCTTATCTCAGAAAGTCTAAATCCAGAGCAAACATTATACTTTCAGTGGACGCTGCTGCTACTGCACAAAAGTAGATTATAATGATCACTGGCACAAACGTTTGTATCAAGAGCCTTGATGCCAATGTTATAGACTAACACTGTTGATGTCACCGTTGGGGTCATTAACATCTCTAATGAAATACCATTGCTATTATCACCATCACCAAGCCAAATGAAGCTCTTTCAACAGCCTTCATTAAAGCAAAAAGTCAGTTTTTTAAAGAGTTCTTTATATTCTAATTAGGTTTTTGGATACCCCATCCTCCTAGAAGAATTAAGAATGAATTCATAGGAGCTGTGTCAGAGAACAGGTATGGCAGAAATTTTACTCTGAGCCACCAGCCTCTTATCTTTGAAATAACTAGCTACCCTCAATTCTTACTTCTCCAAAGGAGAGCTATATCCCAGGCAGCTTCTCAAACTACCTACTGAACACTATGCTCCAGATAGAAGAGATGTTGTGGCTACCTCTAGAAGAAGAATGGATGCCCACCTTTCTAAAATGTGGTTTGAATGTTAAGACTGATTAAGCCACAAACATACACCAAGAAGGTATGGAAAGGTGTATTACAGACATTACACCTTGGGGAGTCCAAGATGTTCTAAAACTGGAATGAGAGGGCGGCACCTGTGGCTCAGTGAGTAGGGCGCTGGCCCCATATACCAAAGGTGGCAGGTTCAATCCCGGCCTCGCCGAACTACAAAACAGAAAAATAGCCCGGCGTTGTGGCGGGCACCTGTAGTCCCAGTTACTCAGGAGGCTGAGGAAAGAGAATTGCCTAAGCCAAGGAGTTGAAGGTTGCTGTGAGCTGTGTGACACCACGGCACTCTACTGAGGATGATAAAATGAGACTCTGTCTGTACAAAAAAAATAAAAATGGAATGAGAAAACAAGGAAAAGAGATTGATTTGGGCTTCTGTGGTTTTAATTTCTCATTGGCACCAAAAGAGGGAGCGCCTAGGTTTCCTCATCAGGGAAATGGACAAGTGGGACTTGAAACTCTGTCAGCAGTCAAACATCAAAATGGGAGTCAGACTCCTTATTCCAACAGACATGTCTGAATCATAGAAGAAACAGAATTTAGACTCAAGTTGGAAGCACCCTTCCGCCCAAGTTCACAAAGTTACCTTGCTGATGGAAAGCCAGAAGACCATACCTCCGGAACTATGTTCGAAAAACTCTAATCTATGAAATGGAACAACTTGATGTGTTTCTTAATAAAGAAATTTATACGTAAGATGCCTGGGACCAATATTATCTAATTCATAACATTTGATGTGTTCTATCATTTTTTTTTGCAAATGCAAGATTCTATTTTTCCTATTATAGAAATTGTCTTGACTTTCAACATTAAAAGCCTCCTTCCACCTTTCTTTCCCTTTCTACCTGCCAACTTCTACCCACTATAATTTTACTTATACATAGTGCAAGTTGATAAAATGTATAGTGCATTTTGTTAATATCATTTTTCTGTTCTTTGACTCCAGTTTTGACAGTAAAAGCTTAAAGATTAATTAGCAGCATTTATACTACTATGACTAAATGAGTATTATTAGATACAGAACCAAGCTTTGTGCTATGATTACATTTTCTTCTCTGTGATTCCAATCCTAAGAGTTAGCAATGTGACCCTTGAGAACGGTCACACCAAAAATGAACCCTAATGTAAACTATGAACTTTGAATGATGATGACGTATTGGTGTAGGTCCATGAATTTTAACAAATTAAAACGTTATTCAGTATATTCACCACTCTGAATAGAGATGTTAATGGTAGAGGCAATGCGCACGTGTGGGCAGGAGGTATATGAGAACTCTCTGTGCCTCTGTTCAATCATTACTATGAATCTTAAACTGCTTTAAAAAGCAAAAGTCTGTATAAAAACAAACAAGAGTATTTACATAGATCAGTGGTGCTCAGCCTTCCTAATGCCGCAACCCTTTAATACAGTTCCTAATGTTGTGGTGACCCCCAACCATAAAATTAGTTTCGTTGCTACTTCATAATGATAATTTTGCTACTGTTATGAATCGTAATGTAAATATCTGATATGCAGGAGACCCTCAAAGGGGTCACGACCGACAGGTTGAGAACCACTGACAGATTTTTCCTTTCTTACATTCAAAATTATGGCATTGTTTCGCTAGTTTCATAATGGGAATAATATCTGTCTATATTTTTTGTTTCTTTTTTTTTTCTGGTCTTTGAGATTCCCTTTCCTAATTTCTTGTTGGGAAAGAAAATTTTATACAGAAGCTTCTCCACCGCATCCCTAATGCCTTCCAATTTTTCATTCTTTCTATTTGTCGGAATTCATTTCTTCTTTTTTCTTGAAGCTCTCTAACTTCCTGAACCAGTTGCTTCATATTCAGAACATGCTTCTTATATAATTCTTTCTTTTTCCTAGAATTTGAAGGTGTCTTTATGTTTCTATTCTGGGATTTTTTTTGTTTTATTGTAGGTTTTCTTCGGCTTTTAGGGTTTTTGTTTGTTTGTTTTTGCTTTAATCACATCTTCACATTCTTCCATCATCTCCCTCTATTCTAAAAAATCCTTACTTTTTTGAAGCCACTCTTCCAAAAGCTTCATATTTTTATACTATCTGGACTCATTACCCTGAAGGTCTACTGCAGATCTTAAATTCTGGAACTTCTATTCACTCCTCACACAAGTTAGAGACACTGTTTTTGTGTATCCATCCACTTTCTTAGCTCCTTCATTTGATACCTAAAACCCTAAATAACTTTGCTCAGAAAACAATCAAGAGAAGTATTGTCTGAGCTTTTGCCTATCTGAAAAATGTCTATATTCTACCCTCATAATTAAAATCTTGGCTAGGGTGGCAAACACTATTATTTGTCTCCTACTACCTATTCTCACTTCTTCAATAATAATACAATATTTAACAGGTCACAGGGCTATGGAAAATAAAGACATTGCTTAGCTTTTCTTACAAGCATATCTGGCCAGTTGGATATGAGAAGCAGTACAATGTGGTAGCTTCCTAAAATCCATCCATAAGAGACACCTCACATGAATTATCTGTACCCTTCTTTGTCAATCTTTCCTTTAGATTGCTGCTTGGAACATGAATGGCATTGTCTGCACCACAGAATCATAGTCATACATATCAGAGCAACACAATAGAAAAAACTTGGGTCTCTGCATGCCATGGCAGCTCTGAAATGCTTACCAGGACTTTTACATATGAAAGAAAGTTTGGACTTGATCAAGCCATTATATCTGGGGTTTCTGACAGAGCTACAGCTAATTTCAGGTGAGATAAGTTGGGTACATAAAGTTGTGGTAAAATAGTTTTCACTAAGAAGGCAGAAAGCATGCTTCCACTGATTTCTACTATCTTGTAATGTGGATATAAAAAACACTTCTTGCTCTTTATATACAATGTTTTGTTTGTTTGTTTGTTTGTTTTTTGCTGGTTTTGGCCAGGGCTGTGTTTGAACCCTCCACCTTTGGCATATGGGACTAGTGCCCTACTCCTTTGAGTCACAGGTGCTGCCCCTACAATGCATTTTTTTTTTCTCCAAGTCCTCCAAGGAAGTTATCTATCTCTAAAGTTCAGAAATTCACAGTGGGTGTTTTTTCATTCGTCATGATTTGCACTCTGCAGGCCCTTTCAATTTAATAACTCACCTCTCCACTCAACTTTGAGATTCTTGTTTTATTTCTAAGCTCACTTACTTCTTCCTCTTCATTTTATCTGTTCTATATTTCTAAAGAGATCTTTATTCTACTAGTTGGATGCTAGGTCTCTTGACTTGAGCCTGTGGGTTTCATACTTCTTTCATAATTTGTCATTTTTAATTTTTTCCTATGTTCAATACTTTTACTGATTTCTAAATATGACAATCATGTTTTCACTTTCAATAGTTCTTCTTTCTTATCCCTAATTCTTCATGATATCCTGTTACTGTATAATTATGCCATTTCTTCTCCAGCCTCACTGTATTAGTTTTCTACAAATGAGTAGCAATACCCCAGACTTAGTGGTTTAAAACAACAAACATTTATTAACTCACAGTTTTCATGACTTAAAACTCATGAGCTATCTAACTGGGTGATTACAGCTCAGGGTCTCTCACAAGGATGCATTCAAGATGCCAGCAAAATCTGCAGTCAACCACTTCCAAGTTCACATACCTGACTGCTGGCAGAATATTCAGAAGGTATACCTTCAAGCTAATGTGACTGCTGAAAAACCTCAGTTCCTTCCCACATGTATATCTTCTCAAAAAATGAATTCTGGCTTCCTTCTTTCCAAGAATGCCTGAAAACATGGCAGCTATCTTTCCCCTGAAAAGTGAAGATGGAGAGGCAGAGAAGAGAGGAGAGAGAGAGAGAAACTCCAGTCTCTTAGTATTTTTATAACCTAGTATGGGAAAGGACATTCTGTCATATTTTATTGCTCACAAGTGATGACTTACTAAGCCCAGCCTATACTCAAGGGGAAAGGAAAGGAATTAAGGGGAAGGGTAGCAAAAATTTGTGGACATATCTTTAAAATTACCATATTATCCTACATTCTGATTAATTTGCTTTTAGGCTATTTTGTGATCTCCAAATTTCCTCTGTTTCCTTGTGAGTCAGTTATGTCTTCATCTTTGCCTTTCTTGGTCATGCTATGGACGTTCTTAAAATGTGTAGAAATTCTTGGTTGTCTAATTAAATAAAGTAATGAAAAAATATAAGAGTTTACTAGGCTTATAGGTAGAAGGATTTGGGACTAGTAGCTTTTAGGGAAACCTGTCCGGGAAATGGCTGCCCCCTGATTCCCAAATAATGAGGTCTTTATGGAGAGATATAGCCCCTATACTACCTGCCTTAGTTCTTCCTATACCATTAGTTCAAAATATTTAGGAAAGTATCTGTCCAAGTGCTTGGCCACAAATTGTTATACAGGCAGGGAAGGGGAGTGAAGAGACTGACTCATATGTGCACAGATTTTCAATTAATCCCTCTCTTTTCAAATCCTTCATGACCCCTGCAATTTTCAGCTCTGGCATCCTGGAGATGACAGTGTAAGGACTTAGCAAGAAGCCATTTTCTCCCATTCCCAAAGAGGCAGACTGCTCTAGAGCATAATTATCTCTATACTATCAGTTAAAAAAACTTCCCTATGCTTGTCTCATCTATAATATCAGAGGAATAGACCAGATGAGCCTTAAAATTCCTTACAATAATAGTAATACAATTCAGCTGGTATTTATGATTATTCTTACAGCTATATGTCAAATTAAAATATTAAAAAAACTAGTATATAATAAAAATTAAAATGAACTCAAACTGAGATTATACAGAAAAATTAAGAACATGCTTCTAAAAAGGATGGCTCTGTATTTTTTCAAGATGACAAATATTGCAACAGCTCTTCCATACATGTTGGTAGAACTCTGTGTGATAAGCATTGAGAAAAATGGAAAATATTTTCCCCAAAGAACCATTTAGAACATTTCAGTCACATAGAAAGAAAATATGAAGCTGAGAAACACTAGCATTTTCTTGGGGTATATCTTGGAGTCTGGGATTCAAAAGATTCTGGGAAAAGTAGTTCTCAGCAACCTACGTTGATGCTATTAAACACCATTTTCTGAGAATTTATAATTTGGATAACCTTTTCAGCTCCTACTCTAAAGCTTTGATTGATTTTCCTTTTCTAAATATAAAGTTCAAGGAGATATCTGTTATCCTTTAAATTATGGGTAATTAAAAAATCATCCAAATATTTTATAATTTTGTTTTCTAATTGTATCTTACCCTTATTTTAAATCAATATGAATATGATGACTTCGATTGTTGAATCTAGAATGCTAGATTTGGAAATGAATAGGGGGAAGGAGTAAAGTCAGTGGAGAGTTATAAAAATTCAGTCATATTTTTAGTCTAGGTACAATGGACCTCTTGTGAATAACTGAGATCCCAAGACCTATTCATTGGAACAAACCATGTTCAAGACTCAGGAAAAACTTGGCTATTTCTGGATAAGCTTTTATCATACCTAGCAGGTATAATGTGCTGAATTCTGCATAGAACCTCTTTAAGTGTTATTAAATAAAAGAATAATAAAATAAGTCAGACAAAAATCAGACTAAATCTTGGGCACAGACTTTTGTGATCTTCTCCACCAGAAATTTATCAGAAAATTTCAGACTAGCATACAGCCTTGGAACCCATATGTTTCTACTATTTTTATCATAAAGCAGAACTTCATTCTTCAATATCATTGATTTCATAAATCCAGTAAATTAAAGTCCATTGCCTTTTAAGGAATTTGTTTTTGAAACTCCCTCCTCACAATTTTCAAAAAATTATTACTTTTATCTAGACAAAATCTGTTCCTGTATGTTTTCCACTCATTGGTTCTCATTTATCCCTTTGGAGACATATATTATCAGTCTAGCCCTTTCCACACATGACAATTCTGAAAGCGACTACTACATTTCCTTTGAATTTATTTTTCCTCCAGATTAAATAATCCCCACTCCTTCATCTAATTTTATAAGTTCCCTTTGCCCTCATGGTTACTCTCCTCTAAATGCTTTTGCTTGCCATAAACTTCTCCTGAAGTGAAGATACTAAGTCTAGCACTAGTTTTCTCCTAGTCTTGTTATTGGGATGAAAGGGAAGAGCAGGTTCAGTATGATTAGTTGTAGATATAAAAGATATGGAAGGTTTAAAAATCATTTGTTAGCCAGGCCCGGTGGCTCATACCTGTAATCCTAGCACTCTGGGAGGCCGAGGTGAGTGGATTGCCTGAGCTCATGAATTCAAGCCTAACCTGAGCCGAAGTGAGATTCCGTCTCTAAAAATGACAGGCATTGTGGTGGGCACCTTTAGTTCCAGTTACGTGGGAGGCTGAGACAAGAGAATCACTTAAATTCAAGAGTTTGAGGTTGCTGTGAGCTAAGATGCCATGGCACTCTACTGAGGGTGACAAAGTGAGAATCTATCTCCATAAAAAAACAAAAATCATTTGGTAAATCCTGAAATAATTATCTATATATGCATGTGTGTATGAATAATATATATTATTCATTCATTCAAGAAACATTTCGTTGCACTACCCTATGCTATTGGGTCACAAAGATAAAAAAAAATGAATGTCAGTAATCATCAGAGAAATGCAAATTAAAACCACAATGAGATACTATCTTGCCCCAGTTAAAATGGCTTTTATTAAAAATTCCAGTAATAATATATGTTGGCATGAAGGCAGAGGGAAGGAATACTTATACACTGTTGG
>CAUYRH010054463.1:0-76856 GCA_963574655.1 Perodicticus potto
CCGGGGCTGGATTCGAACCCACCAGCTTAGGTGTACGTGGCTGGCGCCTTAGCCCGTTGAGCCACAGGCGCCGAGCCAAGTATTAAATATTTTCTTTAGGACATATTCCGATATTTATATAAATGGTTAACTACCAGACAAAATGACTGAGTTTTGCTAGATTATATTTTTCTTTGGATTTGAAGGTATGTCTAAATGATGGCCAAATGTTCACATATTAGTAAATACCCAGATAATTAGGTCTTTCAGATTGTCTCAGAATGTCAATTTTTATATAAACATAGCTAGCTTTGAGGTCTACATTTGCTGCCTGGATTTCATAATGATTTTCTTTTTTTTTTTTTTTTTTGAGACAGAGCCTCAAGCTGTCACCCTGGATAGAGTGTCGTGGCATCACAGCTCACAGCAACCTCCAATTCCTGGGCTCGAGTGAGTCTCTTGCCTCCACCTCCCAAGTAGCTGGGATTACAGGCGCCCACCACAACGCCTGGCTATTTTTTGGTTGCAGCCATCGTTGTTGTTTGGTGGCCTGGGCTGGATTCGAACCCACCAGCTCAGGTGTATGTGGCTGGCGCCTTAGCCCATTGAGCCACAGGCGCCGAGCCTTCATAATGATTTTCTATAATGCTTTTGAAAACTTTGACTTTCTATACGGAACATATCCTCCTGTTTTATTAAATTAAGGGAAATGTGCCATTTTTTTTTTGTTTGTATGATATATAAAGATGATAAAAAGTATGGAAATCAGCTCTAATCCCACTCCCTGGGAAATACCCACTGTTGAATTTTTGGTGTATCCCCAGGCTTTTTTAATACATGAATAGATAATATAGTTACCTTTGTATTGTATGTTGTTTCCTCTATTTTTCACTAAATGACATGTTTCCGCTATTTTCCCATGTTGTAAAATTTTCCCCCAAATACTACATATGAATCTCAAGAAACCCTGTCTGGAGTTGCATGGTTGGCCCGTCTTCTGCCACCTGCTAAGCCATTGTGTATGTGGGCCCAGCTGTAGGACTGGTCTTCTTTTTGTTAGTGGCCGATAGTGCCCTGTCATCTTCCTCCTTTGTTCACTTTCTTCCTTCCTCCCCATGTGCGTTTTTCCTTCCTTGTTTTTCTACATGCTTGCTCTTGGTTCTACTTTCTCGTTTGCCGGAATTGATCAGAGCTTCAGGCTGGGTAACTTTGTTCATGGCTGATTAGCCCTGTGCATTTGTGTGTTGCAGGCTGCAGGAAATGGATTCTTTCCCTCTCAAAGTGGGAGTCAGCCCTTGATCTGTAGCCTTGTGTCTAGGTCCAAATGGGATCAGCTTCTTTTTCATGTTTACTTTTGGGCACAAGACTCACGTGCTCGCAATGTCAATGTTGGACTGCAGACAGCATCCTGTTCAAGATGGAGAACCTGCTTCTTAGTGGGGGGTGGAGTGGCTGGCTTTGCAGATCAGATGACTGTGTGAAATGTGTCCTGGGTCCTTTGAGCTGAGCTTGACAGCCACAACTGAAGACAAGTCAGGAGCTGTCCCGACTGCCATGGTGCTGGCCACTGGTCCTTCAGCTGTTACAGGAAAAGAGAGAGAACAGGAAAGGCAGTAAGACTCCTTCTTCCTAAGGTGCGAGGGCACGTTGAGAGACAGACGGCGTGCTGTCTGTGCAGTTCCCCATCATACGTCTATTTAATCACGTTTGTGTTTATCACCAGCATGGGTGGGCCAGGCCTGCAGGCCCTGAGAAGCTCAGGTGCTCTATGTGGGGCATCGCTGATCCCTGCTCCTCACACCCGTGCCCTGAACTTCTCACCTTCCTGCGATTAACAACCTCGCTCTGCTTCCTCTTGCTGGGGCACACCCCATCTTCCTCTTTGGAGGGGGGCCTTATGCAGCTTGATTCCAGCTTGCCCTACTTGTCTGATTGTTTATTCCTTCCTCTCGTCCTTCGTCTTCATTTGGCTCCCTTTAAGTTCAGCATTCATTCAGTCACTCATTCATTCAGCTTTTCTTAAGCATTCTCTACGTGTAAGGCCCTGTGCCTGCAGCTACAGGCACAAGGACGAGCAGCAAAGTCCTTGCCTGGAGGAGGCCCCTGTGCCTTACTGAGGTGCCCAGTGAACAGACGAGTGGCCAAGGTAGGATTGCTTTAACATGAGCAAGGGACAGTGAAAACACGGAGAGGGAGCAGATGTCTCTCTGAGAGTCAGGAAGGCCACCAGTGGTGACCTGATGACCTGGCAGAGTTTGTTGGGCTGATGTGGGGCCAGAGGGAAGAGCCAGGTGGCAGGAACAGCAAGGGCTGCTGCTGGAGATGGACGGACAGCACGGCTCATTGGGGAAGATGGGTCAGCAAAGATGCCAACAGGAATCCAAGGGTGGAAGCTGCACTTGGAAAAAGTAGGCTGTGGCCACATCATGAAGATCCTTGAGTATCAAAATAACAGTTAACCCCTACATGGTCCTTATTATGTGCAAGATATTGTCTGAGGATTGTATGGGTATTAATTCACTTAATACTCCTAACAGCTCTGAGAGGTAGGAAATGCCCTGTCATCCGTTGTACAGATGAAAAGACTGAGGCCAGAAAGGCTAAGATTTGCATGAGGTCATCTGGCAGGAAGGTTAGAGGTAGGTTCAAGCTCGGAGTCTATTCTGGGTGATTAGGTGGCGAGTTGGCTCTCTCAGCTACTCCGCTTGCAGCCTCTCACTGGCTCTGCAGAGTCGTGGGGAAAAAAGGGCTTCTGATTTGTCAAACTAATTCTTTTTTTTTTGAAACAGAGCCTCAAGCTGTCACCCTGGGTAGAGTGCTGTGGCATCACAGCTCACAGCAACCTCCAGTTCCTTGGCTCAAGCGAGTCTCTTGCCTCTACCTCCCAAGTAGCTGGGACTACAGGCGCCCGCCACAACGCCCAGCCATTTTTTGATTGCAGCCGTCATCGTTGTTTCGCGGGCCCGGGCTGGCTTCAAACCCGCCAGCTCAGGTGTATGTGTCTGGCGCCTTAGCCCATTGAGCCACAGGCGCTGAGCCAGTCAAACTAATTCTTTATCATTAGAGGCAGATGGAAACTGAACCAAGAGGACTGCTTTGATGTCCCTTTCAGTTTCAGGGGTAGGAGGGAACCTGGTGGAACTTCCTTTTGGAACCTCTTTCTCAGTATTATTTATACCAAAAAGACAATTCTGGAACCTGTTTATAAACCCACACTAGTTTACAATGAAATGTGCCCTATATACTAATGGAATTTCATGTTTGAATTGCATAATAAATTTAGTGATGTGATTTAGAGTTCCTTTAGGTCCCCCCATTTCTAGGTGCAGTGGGAAGCTGCTGGTTCACAATGAGCAGCTTTGGGGAATCAGTGAAGAGAGGAAAGAGAGGAAGCAACAGACTGGTGTGTGACACTGTGTCCCTAACTGACATATCTTCCAGGATGGGTATTTTATTTTATTATCTTACCATTTGAAAAAATTATGGCAAAACACAAAGTTTAACCGTTTTAGTGATTTTCAAGTGTGTAGTTCCGTGGCATTAAGCACATCCATGTTGTGCAGCCTTCACCACCACCCACCTTCGTTTTTTGTTTTTTGAGACAGTCTCACTTTGTCCCCCTTGGTAGAGTGCCGTGGCGTCATAGCTCATAGCAACCATAGACTCTTGGGCTCAAGCAATCCTCAGCCTCTCGAGTAGCTGGGACTACAGGCGCCTACCACAACGCCCAGCTATTTTTAGAGATGAGGTCTTACTCTGGCTCAGGCTGGTCTCAAACCTGTGAGCTCAGGCAATCCACCCACCTTGGCTTCCCAGAGTGCTAGGATTACAGGCGTGAGCCGTTGCACCCAGCACCACCACCCACCTTCAAACTCTTTGTCTTGCACAAATGCAACTCTGCACCTGTGAAACAACAGCTCCCCCACCCCTCGCCAGCCCTGACCCTGATCATTCTCCTTTCTGTCTCTGAGTCTGACTGCTCAGGGAGCTCCTAAGTGGAATCACACAATGTGTGTCCTTTTGTGTCTGGCTTATTTCCCTTGGCCCAATGTCCTCAAGGTTCATCCATGTTGCAGCAGGTGGCAGAATTTGGTTCTGTCTTAGGGCTGAATAATATTCTATTGTTTGCCTGTCTACCTTTAGTTTATCCATTTGTCTGTCCATGGACACTCTGGTTGCTTCCTCCTTTTGGACACTGGACAAAGCTGCTGTAAACATGAATATACAAATACAGCAGGACCTCCATAGCTGATCACCCCTACACTGACCACTTCCTTAGGTTGACCTAATTTCCTAACTGGACATGCACCACATGTGCGTATCAGTACAGTAGACCTAGCCCCTTTGACCACCTCTGATTGTCGGCCAGTTTGTTACTGTCCCTTGTGTGGGGGGGTCAACTTACAGAGGTTCTACAGCAATGTTTGAGACCATTCTTAAGATTCTTTTGGGTATTCTGTGAAGTTTTTAACCCCTCCTAGATCTGAGTTTGGGAACGATAATTAGTTTTCTTTCTGGGCATCTTTCCTACTATGCTGTATGAATCACACTGCTTATAAAAGTAGAGGCGGACTTCAAGAGATATGTGCTTTAAACTGGTTCTCCTCCCACAGTGGACACATTCCAAGCAGGAGGTGATGGTTCCTGAGCTGTGGTGGTGCTGGAGGCATTGCTGGGAGAGGGAGTGACAGGGAGAGCAGTGGTGATTTAAGCACAACTCGGGAAGTAGAAATTGTGGACATTCCTGAATCTGCCTTCTATGGTGTTGCACAAGGAAGAGAGAGGAGTCTTCATTGAATCTCAGATTAGCTTGGGTGACTAGATGTCCATGAACCGGGATGTCTGGTCACTGGGGAGGTGTGGAGAGGCCACAGAGCAGGCATTTATTTCAGCCTCTCCACAATGGGGCTCCACGGGACCTATAGCAGGGCGAAGATAATTACAGTGTGACTATAAATGAAGCTGGAAAATGAAATAAAGATACTGTATAATTAGTGTGAATTTAGATTCTTACTCAGAGAGGATGGTTATATTTCTTTAGAAAAATTTCTCTTATCATGTCAGGACTTTTTATTTCGGGATTCTCAGTGAAGGTTAATACGTTCATGGTTTGTTTCGAAGGTGATAGATGAAACTAGGAGAATAATTTGATATTAAATGTTATAAGTATTTCCATCTATTTTTGTATCCTGCTTTGAACTTGAACTTGGGATTAGTCAGTACAGCTTTTCTCTTATTAGTCCTGCGTGGTTTGCCCCATAATCTCTGTGCCAGATCCTCTTTCTGGAGTCAGCTTAGCTCTCTGTTTTCCCTGTGCCAGGGCCTTTTTGTGTAGGAATGGAGTAAAGTCAGAGGAAGGGGTGTGGTGGGGGTAATAGTGGAGTTCGGTCTCAGATGTCTTGATTGAGATGCTGGTGGAACATCCAGGTGGAGGTCAGCAGGGTTGACCTGAGGCTACATGTATCAGGTTCTCACAGACACCCGGGCGCTTGGGCTTGCCAGGAATGACACAGGGCATGAGGAAGAGAAGACTGTCCTCTTCTTCCTCTGCCCAACTCAGGTGACAGAATGAGTGACAGGGCCATGATTAGGAGGTGGTGTCTGACCTGGATTGTGGCTTCCTTCTGCTGTCTTCACGCGTAGGCTCCAAAGCAGGCAGGAGGGGCAGAGTGTTCTCATGAGAACCAGGACAGTTGGTGTCATGGAGTCCACGGCAGGGGAGGAAGTCCAGGGAGGTGGGGGCTGTTACCTGTTAGATGCCAGAGTTCAGGAAGGATGAATGACAAGTGTCTACTGCGTGTCGCTTCTGGGAGGCCTCATGACTTTTGACACAGTTGTTCCGGGTAATGGTAGTGTGGGATCTAAGATGGCAGCCGTCCCTAGCCTCTTTGGCCCCAGGGACAGGTTTCGTGGAAGATATTTTTTCCATGATCTGGGGTGAGGAAGTTGGAGGTGGTGGTGGGTGGTTTCAGAATGATTGAGGCACATCACATCGCCCCCTCAGATCATTGGTCATTAGAGTCTCATAAGGAGAGTGCAACCTGTATCCCTTTACATGCAGTTTACAGTAGGATTCATGCTCCTGTGAGAATCTAATACTGCTGCCATGACAGGAGAGAGCTTTGGGGAGTCTCCATGGATCTTGAAGCTTGGATTGCAGGCCACATGGATTGGTGACCCCTGAGTTCTAGGGAACCCTGGGCAAATGTACAGTCACATCTGCTGGTTCCTCTTAGCTTCCCTCCTGGACTTTCTTTAAAACCACTTCCCTGACAATCAAGCTGTTAGGGATTCCAACCTTCTTCTAGCTGTTTCTGAGTCCTGCTGCTTCATGAATCTGGTCCACTGCTGTCAGGAGTAATGAGAGCAGGAGCTTTGGTGTGCTGGATGGCTGCCGTATTTGGGGCCCTGTACCAAGCACCAATGTGTGTTGTCTCATTTAGTCCCAACAGTCACCCTGTGAGGTAGATCCTACTGACTCCTTTTTACAAATGGGGGGACTGTGACTCACAAAAGCGTAAGTCACTTTTTTAAAGCCAGTGACTCTCAAATTTGAGCATATACCAGCATCTCTGGGAAGGTGCAAACGGGCTGCTGGGACCCACCCCAGGACTGTGGATACAGGGGTGTGATGGCACCGGGGAAAGTGAGTCTCTAACTGCTGCTACTGGTCTAGGGACCCCTAGTTGAGAAACTGCCCTTTGTCTCCCAGCTGAGGGGCAGGACAGAGACTCACATCAGGATTGTCCCACTCTGTATTACGCTCTTGCCTTGATGCTAAGCACAGCTCAGGAGCCTGCAGTGTGGGGAGTCTGCTTTCTGCCCTGGGTGGACTCAGGGCCTCCTGGAGAAGATTCTGGTTAGTGGGGCTTTTCTCTTGTGCGCACAGGTATACAAAGGCCAAGAGCTGGGAGAAGGAGCTAATGGAGCGTGTTGTCTACACACAACTAAAAACAGCAGTGAAATGCACCGGAATGCTATTTATTATGCTCTGAGCCAGCACTTCCCGACAATGTCCATGATGCCCACTCTTCTCCCTGCTTCTCCCAAATGCCATTTCCTGGCAACTGAAGATAGAAAAGCCTCAACACCCCTTCGTTACTAGGGCTCAGGGAAGTTCCAATACGACGTGTCTTCTCCTTCGTCTGTCTTCCGGGCTCTGACCGAGTGCTCAGCCCACGTCTGATTGGCACGTTCTTCCTCCAGATGTTGATGGGAAGGTAACCTAACTTGAAACACTCTAGGAATAAACAAAGCACCATCGAGCCCGGCATTCAGTGGTTGAGTTTAATTGCAATCCCTTGGGTAGCACTTGCAGCGCTGACCATTCAACATGAATGAACTTGATGAATCCACATTTTGATCTTGTGAGGGGCTTCGGTTATTACCCTCATATTACCAAGGAAGAAAAGGAGGAGCTTTGAGGTTAAGTGGTGAGTTGGCAGAACCAGGGATCCCACCTGCAGCAGAGTCCCAGAGCTCATGCTGCTGACCAGGAGGCACTATCAGGCACACAGTCGGTGCTTACTAACTGCACATTGGATAGACACATGAAATGGGTGGGGATATTAATGCAAGCAGTCCACAGAGTTCAGGCCTCTGATCAGAGCCGGACGCTGTGTGGGTCACCCTGCTTGGGGTAGCAGCAGACCCCTCTGGGGATACACGGCATCTCCCTTGCAGGCTGATGCTGTATTTACCTCTACGGTAATGAAATGTGTTTTCTCTTGAGGGGGTGGTTCTCGGTATTTATAGAGCATCTCATAGCTGAGGAGCTCCAGAGGCAACAATTACCTCTTTAATCCTCTTAGCATCTCTCTGAAAAGAGGGATGTGAACCCACAAACTTGCTCCTGCCTCCTGCCCTGTCTTTGGCCCCACGCCTGCCCCAGAGTCCTTATGCCTGCCCCGAGTGTGCAGGATGCACCCAGCAGCACCTGGGAGGAGGGTGGCCCGGAGGGAGTGAGGCATTTCCTGCAGCTGGTGGTCTGAGCTGGAGGGAGAGGCAGGGCGCCTTGTGGGGTCCGATAGCAGCTGGCCAGCACCCCACTTGTTTTATAGCACCTAGTAGCTAAACGGAGAAATAATCTTCATGTTAGGGAGATCTCACCAACCACTTTCTCTCTTCTCTTTATGCTCCAAGAAAGAAAGTTTGAATAATAGAAAAAACATTTTTTTTCCTCTTCTGAAGCAGTGAATTCTTCTGCTTTGGCAGCTACATTCAGAGGAATAGCAGGAAAAAAAAATGCAAAACGATGTGGCCTGGGAATCTGGGGAATTTTCCTTGGGTGCTGGTGGTTGTTTTTTTCCATATGTATGTGTGTGACACACACGTTTGCCTCCCACCCTGATGCACAGCCTGTGGCTGTGACTGTCTTTTGTTACGCGCACGTAATCGCACTGGGGTAGCACCTGAGGATAGACCGCTTTGAGATAAGGCTAATTTTGGCCTCTGCGCTCACCAGTGGGATGCCGTGGTGGTGCTGGAGAGCTCTGTGTTCATACTCACGCTTCCTGTTACTAAGGGTAGAATACAGCCTCCCTAAATAACACTGCTGCTGTGGTTCAGGACATCTCCAGACATTAAGGTCTCGTATTTCAGGTCGTTGAGAATCATTTCCCTGCCCAGATCTTGCTAAGCTAAGTATGCAAAAGAGATGATGCAGTTAGAGAAATGCTCAGCTTCCTGTTCCCTTTTCTGTTGTGAACCTTGGTTACAGTGTCTGGCTTCTTGCTGCCATGGACTGCTTTCTGCGTGGAGCTGGGTGGAGCCCCCCAATTTCAGCCTGTGGGAGACTTCAGCTTGTCTTTGTGGAAGGACCATGATTCATTCAGTCTCATGCTTTTAAATTTTTTTTTTTTTTTTGAATGAGCAGATTTCATAGGTGGTGACTAGTGGCTCTGTGCACTTGTCAGGCTATCAGTAGGACAGACTCCAAACTCTAATTTAAAGAGGCTTATTCTGAGCCAAATATGTGTGACCAGGGACTGGAGAGCCATGCCCAAGAAGCTTTGAGCAAATGGTCTCTGGTCTCACCGTGGTTATGTTACCGTTCAGCTTTGTATGTTTCAGGGAGACAGGAATTTCATGTGAAGTCATGGAAGGTGAACGTTGTTTTGGCCTGAGAAGGCAGCATGTCTTGAAGTGAATTGGGTTCCAAGATTCTTTGATTTTTTTTTTTAGAATTAAAAAAGAAAGAAAAGTTAGAATTAAAAAAGAAAGAAAAGAAAGTTAAAGAAATGAAGCTCTGTCTAACGACTTGGAATGTTGTAAGTTAATATAAAGATGTGTGTTAATCAGAGACAGGCCACACACACTGGACATAAACATAGACTTGAGCAATCTGTTAGGTAAGTGGATCACCTGCAGGTGTGGGGAAGCTTTGTCTTGCATGGCCTTAGGCTTGGTAATGACTTACAACGAATATCTCCAGGAAAGGAAGAGGGCCTGAGGAGGCTTGTCTGAGCTCCCTTTTCATGGCCAGCAACTCAACTTTAGGGTATTTCTGGGGTCCCCTTCATTCAGCTGGGGCAGGGCTTACTATTTTATTTTAGCTCACACAACCAAAGTCCTGGCTCTGCAGAAGGCAGGCTTGAGTTGGCATCCTGATGCTTCCCTCTGTGCGTCCACGTGTCTGTCATCAATGAGCTTTGCAGTAAGGAAGACAGAAATACTTGCCAGCTGGATTCTGAGCTCAGGCCGCACCCCACCGCACCAGTGCCCTCCCTGCTTCCTGCTGGGTGCTGCATTTTCCCTGCTGCTGCCTTCTCTGCATCCAGCAATACCCAGTCACCGGCTCCCTTCCTGTTTCACCTCCAGATTGAGGAAAATGCATGAACTATGTGTTAGGATGCAGGAAGGTGGATTAAAGGAGATGCTGGGATAAAATAGGAAGCAGAAACATGAATTAAGGACTTTGAAAACTGGTCGTGCAATCACTGTTCTACCTCCTTCCCTCTAGGAAGGCAAAGATCAGAGATGGAGAGCTGTCATTATCCTCCTTGTGATTATAGGAGGGAACTGAAGTTCTTGGAAACGGCAGCCAAGTCAGGGAAGTGCTGGCAGACGGGCTCACTCACTCTTCCAAGACGGCCCGTGGATGCCAGGCGGGGAAATAGCTCAGGGAAGGATGAGCTCATTCAGGGGACCACTGTGCAGTGGAAATGCTGACGTCCCCTGGCCTCGGATGTGGAAAACGCCTTCCAGGGGATGGCTCGTAAAGTTAAGCCTAGCTTGTGGCTCTCTTGAGATGTTCTCTGGTTTCTTTCTTTCTTTTTTTTTTTGAGACAGAGTCTCAAGTGGTCACCTTCAGTAGAGTTCCGTGACATCACAGCTCACAGCAACCTTAAACTCTTGGACTCAAGAGATTCTCTTGCCTCAGCCTTCCAAGTAGCTGGGACTACAGGCACCCACCACAACGCCTTGCTATTTTTTGTTACAGTTGTAATTGTTTGGCAGACCTGAGCTGGGTTTGAACCTGCCAGCCTCAGTGTATGTGGCTGGCGCCGTAACCCCTGTGCTATGGGCACTGAGCCTGTTCTCTGGTTTCTAAAATGTGTCATGTGGCTCCCTCCAATGGAGAGGCTCCTGTGGTCACAGGGACTCTGTGCAGGGCTGGAGGAGGAGGGCAGGTGTAAGTACAAGGAAGCAGGGACTCCTCTGTGCGCTCCACGGACATCTCTGTCCCCACTGACTGCCTTTCTTGTGCTTCTCCAGGCCTCTTCTTTTCTGTCGCCATTTACTATCTGGTGTGGAAAGACCTGCTTTTTGGGTTTGTGTGCTGAACGCAGCAAGGCAGAGAAGAAGTAGCCTTTCTGGAGAGAATGTCATTCTAAGGGTTTGCAGGCTCACTCTGCTCCCCATCCGGGTATTTCTAAGCAGGAATGCCTGAAATAGAATGCATTAGTAAGTGTAACAGAGAAGCGAGGTGTATTTTTAGCAAACATGGCTAAAGCAGATTACTGCAGCCAGGGAGTGAGATGAGGCGCGAGGAGGATGAGCTTGGGGGGGCTGGGGATGCGGACGCCTCTGGGCTGTCCCAGTGGGAGCTGGTGGCTCCTGGGATGCTCTCGGCTCCTTGAGGACTCTGTGCTGGTCATGGGGAAGCATGCAGAGACAAACAGCATGGCTGCAGTGAAGCCTGACATGAGGTTCAGTGGCGAGGTGCCCCCAGCCACCTGTCCGCAGAAGGAAGAGAGGGGAGGCCTGCAGGACATGGGGCCCTGCTCTAAGGGGCTGTAAGCACAACGAGAATCCTGAGAGGCAGGGCCGGACTTGTATTACAACTGCCAGATTGTGGAGCGTTGGTGGTACTGGTCAAAGCTCTAATTCCATCTCTTTATCTTGGAGCAGAGTATGTTAAGACTCCTTCCTTCCTTCCTCGCCTTCTCCCCTTTCCTCCCCTTCTTTCCCTTCTTCTCCTTTTTCCCCTTCTTCCCCTTCTCTCCCTTCCTCCCCTTCCTCCCTTCTCTTCCTTCTCTTTTTTTGAGACAGGGTTTTGCTTTGTTGCTCAGGCTGGGAGTGAAGTGATGTCATCATAGCTCATAGCAGCCTCCAACTCCTGGGCTCTAGTGATCCTCTTGGCTTAGCCTTTCAAGTAGGTGAGATTACAGGTACCTGCCACCACACCTGGCTATTTTTGTTGTTGTTGTTTGTTTGTTTTGTTTTTTTGTTTTTTAGTAGAGATGGGGCCTCACTCTTGCTCAGGCTGATCTTGAACTCCTGGCCTCCTGTGATCCTCCCACCAAGGCCTCCCAAAGTGCTGGGATTATGGGTGTGAGCCACTGTACCTGGCCATGTTATCACTTTCTCAGGGGGTCATGCATCCAAACAGGGTCCCAATAAGAGAAGGTCTGAACTTTCAGAACAAAATTGCGAGGCATGCCAAGACATAATATTATTTCCCCCTGAAGATTAACCAGGGTTGAACACCACTTAGCATATAAGTGTGTGTTGCCCCTTGTGATGGTGCTTATGGTGAGTCCTTGGTTTCCGTCTTGGCTCTGGCTCCCAAGCCACCCAGATGGCCTGATTTGAAGGTAGTTTTCCCACCCGGGAGCTTGGTAACAGGTCTGTCTCTGCTGGCCAAGTGCCCATAAGGTCCTTGGCTCCATGTGGGCCCCTGACAGCCACTCCTGTGTTCTCCCTTGTGGAAAGTGGGGTTCACCATAGTGACAGTCAATTTTATGTGTCTGCTTGGCTAGGCCACTGTGCCCATTTTCGATCAGACATTATTCTGGATGTTTTTAGATGAGATACACATTTAGGTCAGAGGACTCCAAGTAAAGCACAGGCTCTTCCTAATGTGGGTGGGCTTCACTCATCAGTTGAAAACCTAATAGAACAGAAAGGCTGGAGGGGGAGAGGATTCTTCCTGGCCAGAGGCCTGTCACCCAGGGCACTGGTCTTTTTGTGCCTTTGGAGTAGAGCTGAAACATCCACTCTTGGTGTCCTGGTATCCCCTGGGCTGAAATTTATATCCTTGACTTCCTGGGCCTCCAGATGCTGACCTGCCCTGAAGATTTTGGGTTTTGCCAGCCTCTTATAATCTTGAGAGAGCCAATTTCTTATAATAAAACTTACCCCCTCCGTTGGTTCTGTTTCTCCGGAGAATCCTACCTGACTAATGCAACATCTGCCTAATAAACTCATACTTTGTAGCTCAGCCAAAACACCACCTTCTCCATGACAAGATTTTATAAAAAGGAAGTGAAAATTGGGGTCTCTTTAGATTTTTAAACTGAAAAATCTGCCCATAGGCAGTGGACCAGAGATGTACATCCATGGGAGGGGGTACCACTTACAGAAAATTACATGTTCAGTTAATTAAACTGATGCCAAAAGAGAAATGTAATTTTACAATTTAATTTTTACATTAAAATAGGATCCTTCTCAAGGTGCTTTTAATTTACAGTTTTTCTCTTTTGCTTGGAAAATTTTTTATTTACATGAACCCTTTCAGAAAACGTGGATCATTTGAAATGAACTACCCCACTGTTCCAGCCTCTGATTCATAAAATCGAGTGACTCTGTGGATCAACACACAAGGCTTATGACTTGATGACTTATTTTATCGATTGTTCTCCAGCAGCCAGTGCAGACCTGGGAGTTGCCTTATGGCAGAGAGAGCTTGAGTTGATTTGTACTTTTCCTGTTTATTTGAGTTTGATTTTATCGGATTGACTAAAGTTATCCTTGAGTCCTTTTCAAATCATTAGTGCCTGCAGCTGGCCTCAGCCCATCATTGCAATCATACATCCCAGAGGGAAGAGTCCAGGTCACTGGAATCACTTCTGATGGATCCTAGAAGGGACTCCTGTCACCAGAAAGATGCAGTCTGGCTCCAAACTGTTGTGGGAAGTCAGTGGAACTGAGATTTTTCTCTCTGTTCTAACAGCAAAAGGCTGGTTCTGTACAGACTCTGAGAAGTGGTCTGCGGACATCTGTATTATCTGAAATGGAAAACGTGGATTTAAGGCAGGGAATTACCTAGAGCGTAAAAATATCTAATATGTGCTTGTGAAATAGATACAGATCCATGGCCTCTCCAGCCTTATTGGAATAAGCTTGACATTTTGGGATCTCAGCAGGGTGACGTCTGCTGGTGGACTCAAGCCTGAGACACACTCTCTCCAAAGGATTCAGGGGGCCTCTCCCCAAGCTCACTCCCTTCACTGACTACTGACATGCAACTCTCTCAACACCGTTCACTGTAAGGTAGAAGTGACGGATAACAGCTCCATTTTATGCTCCATAGAGTTGCAAGTCTTATGGTCCATTGTTCTTTCATGGGTGCAGGGGTGGAAGCCTTCTAAGCTCCCCAAGGTCCCCAAATCACAGATGTGATAGTGACTACCGTTAGTGATTCGTCTGTGTGCCCCGGAAGAGTGTGATTTGAGAACATGGCTTTATTTTTAGAGTCTTCTGCCGAGTACAAAATGAGGGGTTGACTCAGTACATCATCACTCCGCAGTGTATAGATGGTCTGCACGACATAAATTAGTGGGGTGATTTGTCACCTGTGCCTTCACAGTAGTTACAGTGGCATGTCGAGAGTGGCCTCAACACGCCACCGTACGATGGCATGTCCTTGCCCTTTCTGCTCCTCTTTTGAATCTCCATCACTGTTATTTCTGAGCTTTTACCTCATGCTCTTAGATAAATTTGCCCAAGGTTGACTCTCTGCACTGATGATTGTTAAAGCTGGCTCTGCAGGAACCTTGGGCTGATGTCCCTACAGCCACCAGGCACGTGAACACCTCGTTGGCTGTGTTAGCCCAAGAGGAACGCGTTGCCGAACACGACATTCCCGGGCTTGAGAGAGTGCCCTGGGTGGGTACGAATGGGGCAGCCACGCTCCCTGGTTTGGGCACTAAAGGTGTTGGTGACACCTTGGCTAGAGTGTGGGAAGGAAGGCAAGTGCCACATTAGTGTTTGTCTGGCCATCGCAGGTGGGAAGGTTTTCTGAGTGTGTTCTTGGATGACCTCTGAGTGAGAGCGGCAGCTCCCAGGGTGTTCTCCAGCCCTGGCCTCACCTGGGCCTGGGGAACCATGAGGGGGTTATCCCTCTGCTGCCTAAAGACTGGAGAGACACATTCTGGAATTCATCAATGTGGTGATAAGTGCCATGAAACTGTAAGACTGCCCATGGAACTGTCACCAATGCTGGCTGCTTGCAGGGGCTGGGACAGATTCCCCTACCAGCCAGGATGGTTAGGGTCTGTGGTGCGGACAGGGGAGTGAGGGGCCTGCCCCAGCTTATTGGGGAGACAAGATGGTGACGTGGGAGAGAGGGATATTATGGCAGAGGGGGGGATAGGAAGAGTGTTGAAGAAGAAAAGCACAACCTTCCTGTGTCGCTGCCCCTCTGATGGCACTTTCTCCATTTATACGATGGAGTTAGGGCCAGTTCAGCTGCCCATTCACTCTGTAATGAAAAGGAAAATCTCAGAGAAATGGTAAATGTTCGAGGCGATAAACGTCCTAAATATTTTGATTTTGTCATTCCACACTGCTTGCATGAATCAAAATATCACTTATACCCCATGAATGTGCATAAATGTTATGTATCGGTACATTTCTTTTAAAAACTAGAAAGAGTCCAAATGTGGTGGCTCACAGCTGTTATCCGAGCACTCTGGGAGGCTGAGGCAGGTGGATTGCCTGAGCTCAGGAGTTTAAGACCAGCCTGAGCAAGAGCGAGACCCCGTCTCTACTAAAAGTAGAGAAACTAATTTCAGCTACTTGAGAGGCAGAGGCAAGAGAATCTCTTAAGCCCAGGAGTTTGAGGCTGTGAGTTATGACGCCACGGCATTCTACCCAGGGCATCAGAGTAAGACTTTGTCTCAAAAAATAAAAAAATAAAAATAAAAAATAAAAAGGTTAATGGAACAAAATGGTCTCCAGAAATAAACTCACATATATGTTGGAGCCTCAGTTGAGATGCCAGAAATTTGAAACATGCTGATTTCTGAGACTTTGGCAGAATCACCTGGCAGAACGCTGGGTCACCGGAGGGCAGGGGTGTGTGTGTGCAGGTGTCTGCAGACAGAAGCTCAGGCTTTGACAGAAAATATCTGGGAACATTTGGCTGCACTGTTCTGGCATGAAACTGATGGGGAGTAATTGGGCTTGTTGGGCTGGATGAGGTAGTCCCTGAACCAAGGACAGAGATTAAATCAGGTGATAGTGCTTTTGCTGGGAACACGTCTATTAATTTTATTAACTTATTTTATTTGTTTATTTTTGAGATGGAGTCTTACTTTGTCACCCTGGGTAGAGTCATGGCATCATGGCTCACAGCAACCTCTTAACTCTTGGGTTTAAGCGATTCTCTTGCCTTAGCCTCCAAGTAGCTGGGACTACAGGTGTCTGCCACAGCGTCTGGCTGTTTATTGTTGCAGTTGTCATTGTTGTTTAGCTGGCCTGGGCCGGGCTTGAACCTGCCAACTTCAGTGCATGTGGCTGGTGCCTTAACCACTGTGCTATGGGCACCGAGCCTATTTTATTTTATTTTATTTATTTATTTTTGAGACAGAGTCTCACTATGTTGCCCTCAGTAGAGTGCAGTGGTGTCACAGCTCACAGCAACCTCAAATCTTGGGCTTAAGTGATTCTGTTGCCTCAGCCTCCCAAGTAGCTGGGACTACAGGCACCCACCACAGTGCCCGGCTATTTTCTTGTTGTAGTTGTCGTTGTTATTTTAGCTGGCCCAGGCTGGATTCAAACCTGCCAGCCTCCATGTATGTGGCCGGCGCCGTAACCACTGAGCTGCGGTGCTGAGCCAACTTATTTATTTTTAATTAGAAAAGGACTGTAGTCTGATGGGTAAAGGTTGTTTCAAAAATACTTTTGGAGGTGCTATGAAGACCAGGAAATGTATATATTTTTTCTGTTGAGAGGGGGTCAGGGGTTGAGAATTTCTTTGTCCAAAAGAAAATTCGAGGCTGGACGCGGCAGCTCATGCCTGTAATCCCAGCACTCTGGAAGGCCAAGGTGGGAGGATTTCTTGAGCTTAGGAGTTTGAGAGTAGACTACTAAAAATAGAAAAACCAGCTGGGCGTGGTGGTGTACACCTGTAGTCCCAGTTACTCAGGAGGCTGAGTCAGGAAGATCATTTATGTCCAGGAGTTTGAGGTTGCTGTGACTTGTGATATTGCCACTGCACCCCAGCCTGGGCAGCAGAGCAAGAAACTGTCTCAAAAAAAAAAAAAAGAAAAAAGAAAACAAACCTGCCTGTATAAAAGATGCTGAAATTCAGCCAGAGAGGATATCAGAAGTAGTGGGAGGCTGACTCCCCTCTGACATCTGCCAGCTCCAAGTATGGAGGGATGATATGCTGAGATCCTGAGATAATAAAAAGCATTCCCACAGTGCCTGGGCCGGAGACAACAGCCACCAGTTGTTGGCTGCTGTTAAAAGTCATTAAAAGCCCTGTACACAAGGTTTTCAATTTCTCAGTCCCCTTCTGTTTAATGCATTTCTGACTGGAGGCATATATATATACATGAGGCCAAATGTGGCCTCTGAGAGATGATTACAAAGAGTGCACTGATGGGTTTTCAGACTGCAGCAGCCCCGTGCTGACCTGCTGCTCTGTGCTGCCCTCCAGGTGCCAGGCTGGTGGTAGAGCGTCTGGAATGCCCCCATCACAGTGAAGTCCCACTGTTCTTGGGTGGAAAGAGCAAGCAGACCGTGGGGTTTGCTTCACTAGGAGACAGGGCTAGCATAAAGGCATATCCAGCGGGTGACAGTGTCCATTCCGGAGGCCCCAGGGGCCAGAGGACAGAACTTCCACACTCAGCACTGCCAGCGTGTAGCTTAGAGCTCCCTGGCTGGACACAGGGACTGGCCGCCCCAGTTGCTGCAGGTGACTCTAAGTTGTTACTTTTTTAGAAGAGGATATTCATCTCCAGGGCTGACTTTAAAGCCCCATTACTTCCCACATCCAGCTCATGGTGACTGCCCGGCTTCCACAACGTCAGGCCTGTGCCTCACCACTGTCAGCTCTGGCAGGTACAGATGTGAGAAAGAGATTACAAATTTATTCACCCTGTGCACTAGAGGCATTATCCGTGCCTCTATTATCTATTATCTATGCCCTCATTTTAGAGGGGAGGGAGAGAGGAGGAGTATAGGTGTTTCTATTAAGGGACAATGGACGGTCACTAGGGAGATAAACAGGCATGTGGGAGAATGAATGGATGGGGGAAACTGATGTGTAAATGATCCTGTTTGGAAAATCACATTAACCTGATGGAGATGTTGCATTTAATGGGTGGGGCTGGGTCTGTTGTGCTCTTGATCTTCTTTCTTGCAATATACTGAGATAGCAGGGAGGGGAAGAGAAGGAGATTGTTCTTGACAGGTCCTTATGCAGGACCTCGAAGGCCCTTTGATTCAGAATACTCTTTAAACCAAGGAGTCATATTCTGGGGTAAAATCCCCTGAGCTCCTTCAAATCCCCAGAGCACTTGCTTCTTAACATACGCTTGCTAATCCCTTCATAGGGCACTGTGACGTGTTTACGTAGACACATCTTTTCATGACACAGTCCTCAAAAGAGGTCTTGCTGGTGTCTTCTAGAAGAAAGCAGTAACAGAGTGATTTCTGCAAGGGTTGAAGGGTGCAGGCTGCAGCCTGACACTGGGCAGAGGTAGCTTTGGGGGCTCACAGTGGGCTGGAGAAGGTGTGGCCAGCGCTAGCACGCTGTGCACCTTACAGCATATGAGGGTGGGAAGGAAGCTTCCAAGATCACCCGGCACATCTTAACCTTTTTAGGTTGTCTAATATATCTGACGCAAGGGACATCAGACTTCTCACAAGAAAAATGCACACAGGCACACACTCCTGCAACTTAGTGGACAATTTCAATAATTCATCAACTGCCTGAACCATAGATAAGGACCAAGTGTCCCAGTGTGGTCTGGATCCCCTTGTTCCCTCACTCCCTGCAGAAAAGATTATGGCTGGACTTGTTCCCGGCCACCTAGCCAGGTAGTGGCAAGGCCAGGGATAGAAGCCAGCTGTTCTGGCCTGGACCCTCCATCCACAGTTCCTTCCACAGCCTTGCAGTGCAGCACTCCTCAGCTGCTCTTCCTGGCTGCTCTCAGTAACATGTATGTGACAGTGACTGCTGTCCCTTTCCTCAGCGTGAGGTGTTCATCCATCTGTGTTCCCAGCCCAGCTAAGTAGAGGGAGCCCTGGGAGCCCTCGCTGTTTGTCCTGCGCCCTGTCCTGATCTCTAGGTTTAAAGCAGCTTATGGAAAGTGAGAGGGAAGAAGGGTTTGTGTCATCGCTGGCTGCAGAGGACTCTCTGTCCTGCTTTGCTTGCTGTCCCCATCAGCAAACTGCAGTTTGGACAGAGAGAGTGTCTATAGGGCGGGATTGGGGAAACAGAAGTCTTCATTTTGCTAGTACAGCGGACTGGGTGGCTTCAACAGGGATACTTCTTACTATTCCGCAGTTCTGGAGGCTGGAAGTCCAAGATCACAATGTTGGGAGGGTCAGTTCCTTCTGCGGCCTGGGGGAGGACCTGTCCCATGCTTCTCTCTTGGCCAGCAGGAGGCTGACTTCTCCCCTGTGTGTCTCTGTCCAAATTTCCTCTTTTTGTAAGGACACCAGACCCACACTAATGACCTCACTTTCACTTGATTACTGCTGTAAAGAACCTGTTTTCAAATAAGGTCCCAGTCTGAGGTGCTGGGGGGCAGGAGGGTGAGGCATCGATGTATGAATTTTGGGTGGGTGGGTGGGGAGCACTTCAGCCCATAACAAAAGGCAATTCCTCGTGCTCCATCTGATTGAATTTCTGCTATATGCATTTCCCATAAAAGGTGACAAGACAAATCTTTTGAATGTTGCCAAAAACCTTGGTTTTACCAGACACCTGGCAAATATGCTGAGCACCTACCTGAACCAGTAAATTTCACTGGGGGACAAGGCGTGGGTGCCGTAACATTTGCTGGTGGGGAGGGTAGTGACTGTCATTCTTGAGCCAGTGGGGCTGGGCTCGGGGAGACCCTCATGCCTTTGTTCTTATGTGTCTGATTTCTCAGACGTAATCCCTGTTGTCCTATGGCCACTGACCATGAACTTTCCATTAGAATTACATTTTTTAAGCTGTGTTATGTTTCTTAAGCAGTGGAGAAATTGTACTTTCAGAGACTAAATGTGGAAGCTAATTAAGGACATCACCCCCAACATAAATAGATGAGGAATTCACCTTTTCATAGAGAAAAGATGAATGAGGTCTTTTAGGCTGGCCTAGGGCCTGTGACATTCGCCTGCATGTTTGTTTAAGTGATCTGTTTTATGTGGGAAGGAATCAAGTGGATTATGGCTGAGCTCCTACAGTGAGCGTCACAATGGATTCCTGTTGGAAGCCTCTCCCTTTACATGGGCTTTAAAAGGACAAATGGAAAATGTGTGTTGCTTTTGGGGGTGGGGAACCTGTGGCCTCAAGGCCACGTATGGCTCTCCAAATTCCTAATTGTGGCCCCTTGACTTAATCCAAACTCCCATTTATTAAAAGGATTTGTTTTTTGGATTCAGTCAAAAGGCCACACTCAAAGATCTGGAAGGCCATATGTGGCCCTGAGGCTGCTGATTCCTCACTCTGGCATAAACAACTGTTGTGTATAGTGCTTGGGGAAATGGGAGAGATCAGCCTTACCGTGGTCCCCAAGGGCAGCAGTGAAGATCCCAGCCAGGCTGGGTGTCTCAGGTCTGACAGGTGTTGTGTCATTACTGACACAATAAAATCGTAGCCATTTATAGTACATCAGATGAGGATAAATGCTAGAAGAAGCTTAAATTCAGTTATGGAACCAGATTACCTGTAGCGGATTATCTGTGGAAAATGTTGTATCCCGGGCCAGCTTTCCTCTGCATATTTTTGGTATGCAGCTTATTTTTGGAGCCATTTTTCCTTCTCAGCTGATGTGTGCAGAGGAGATACACAATAATTTTTAACATTAGTGTTATGTGCACACACACCATCTTAGAAAAGCATAGGTAGGAAGGCAGACCTCCTACCCCTACCCTAGTCTAGTGTATCACAAAGCCGGACATTTTTGTATTTACTTTGTACTTGGTCTGCCTTGAGTTTTCGCCTTGACTGACTTGGTTGATGAAGAGCTGACTATCTCATTATTTTGGATGGAGATCTAGTGACACAGCTGACTCCAAACATAAACTAAGAATTAGTGGGGTAAGAGTGGCTTAGACCCAGGTTTTCTTCTTCTGGAAAACCTTCCTATTTAGAATTACACCCGTCATTGTCAAAATCCTTCAATTAATAAAATGTAAACTGTGAATTGGAGGCTGTAAACTTAGATTCTGGTTACTTCTAGGCGAATTCCAAAGCAGGTACATCTTCTCCTGTGAATTTCTTTCTTTTTTTTTTTTTTTGAGACAGAGTCTCATTATGTTGCCCTCAGTAGAGTGCGGTGGCCTCACAGCTCACAGCAACATCAAACTCTTGGGCTTAAGCGATTCTCTTGCTTTAGCTTCCTGAGTAGCTGGGACTACAGGTGCCCGCCACAACGTCCGGCTATATTTTGGTTGCAGTTGTCAGTGTTGTTTAGCAGGCCTGGGCCAGACTTGAACCTGCCAGCGTTGGTGTATGTGGCTGGCACCCTACCCACTGAGCTATGAGCGCTGAGCCACTCTTGTGAATTTCTTAGAGCAAAAATTTGTTAGCTCAGTTAAAGCTCTCGTACCATTTATGAAAAGGAAAACAACTTCCTTTTTCATCCCTTAAACTTAAAATGTTCAGATTTCAGTGAATAATCATTTCTACTAACTACTGTGTGTACAAAGGACCTTGTAGACCTTATACTACTGTAGGATGTAATGGCAGTAATTATAGTGACTCTCTGTTTTGAGACAGGCTCTTATTCTGTTGCCTGGGCTGGGGTGCAATGGCTTCATCATATCTCACTGCAACCCTAAACTCCTGGGCTCAAGCACTCCTCCTGCTTTAGTTTTGTACCTGGGACTGTAGGTTCATGCTACCATGGCTCACAAATTATTTATTTGTTTATTTATTATTATTATTATTTTTAGAGATGGGGTCTCACTGTGTTTCCCAGGCTGGTGTCAAATTCCTTGTCTCAAGTGATCTTCCCACTCTCAACCTCCCAGAGTACTGGGATTACAGGTTTGAGCTGCCATGCCCTGCCTAGAGACTCTTTAGAATGAGCTAAATGTTACAAAGGGGTATTTCCAAGTAGTTAAAATAATGAGACGTCTTTTCTAATTATACAGGATACTCCTTTTTAATAGGAGTGTCTTACCAGTTGTAAAACATTTATTTTAATTTTTTTAAATCAGAGACTCTTGTCTGGTAAATGAAACAAAATATTTAGCTTCCTGAGAGGTGTAGAATTTCAGAATGATTCTTGTGGGTATATTGCTCACTTAAGGTTTGATGTCCTTTGGACAGTTGAGGACTGTATTTGGGCAATTCTTAAAGGGTGAAAATACTCCCTCATGTTACACTTGTAGAATACAAAAAGGAAGAGTGTACAAGAGAATTCATTAGTGTCTGTCAAGGATTTAGGCAAGTGAAAGATTAAAAATTTAAAAATATATATTCACCTACTGTAGAAAACACTTCTTTTTTCCTTAGTCTTTTACATACATGTATATATGTTTTTTCTTAAATGTTCTGTTCTCTATGGGATATAAACAAGTGTACCCTCAATAAATGACTTTGGTTGTTAATGTTTTCATGAAGTTCATGTTCAGTTTTAAAACTTCAAACACTTAAACTTCTGTGATAGTCTCAGGGTTAAGATTGGCTGCAAGTAGTAGAAAACTACAAATAATTGTAGTTAAAATAGGATAGGACCTATTTCTGTCTTGGTCAAGTCCTGGCAGGTGGTCTGGGGCTAGTGGTGTTCTTTATTGTGTCGGGGACCCAGGCTCCTCTGTCTCGTTGCTCTGTATTGTGTGGCTTGATCTCATAGTTCAAAATGGGTACACCTGTCTCCCAGGCAGAAGAATAGTGGTAAGGACATGGAAGGAGGGGTAAAGAGCTGATGTGAACTGTGTTAGGGCGCCGGCCACATGCACTAGGGCTGGGGGTTTTGAACCTGGCCTGGGCCTGATAAAACAAGAAAACCAAAACAAACTAACAAACAACAAAAACTGCCTGGGAAGCCTTGGTTAACAATATCTATCTGGAAGGGAGGCTGGGAAATAGGGTCTCCGTTCTGAGGTGTATGAGTCTAGGCCCACATCAGGGCTTTATCCCATAGAAGAGAGAATGAATGGTAAAGAATAATGGCCTAAGCCCAGGAGCTGGAGGTTGCTGTGAGCCATGAAGCCATGGCACTCTACCAAGGGTGACAGTGAGACTCTGTCTCTTAAAAAAAAAAAAGAATACCTTGCTTGTGATAATATCAAACTTTAGCCATAAATACAATAGAACTAATTCATTAATTAATGACATTTAAAAGCCAGGTGCCTTTCTTTTTGTGGTTGTTATGGTCTTATGTTTTATTAGTCTTAAGATTTGGTATGTTCTTCTGAATCAATATTTGACATAAACTTCATTCATTTAAAATCTGGAAATGTAGCTGTTCAGACTGTAATAGATTCTCTTTAAATTTTATATCTGTGCCCCCAAATAACTGGGACTGCAACATGTATATAATTTCATCAAAGCCTGGTTTATGGAAATGGACTGAACTTAAGCCTAGGAAGTGGCAAGAAAATACGAACTAGGTGATTAAATTAGAAAGTCCCATGGTTGTGGGCAGAAGATGGAAGATGTAGGAATCTAGTTACTTGAGTGGATGGTGAAGGGAGGGAGGAAGGAGGGAACACAGGGATGAGAGGAGAATGGAGGGTATTTTAGGAGCAGAGCAATGAATGCTTTGTGTCCAGTGGACACCCTTACCTGGGGTTCCAAGACAGGAGTCCAAGTCCTGTGGAAGGGACTCACTTGGCCTGTGGCGGAGATCTTAGAGTGAGCACCTGACACCAAGAGAATGAAGGAGAAGATGACTTCCAGGTTATCCAGACAGAGAAGGCCTCAGGCCAGAAATAAGTGGGTTTTGGAACAGAGACAGATACCCAGGGCCATGACTAACTCATGACTTAAACCCATATCCACTGATTTTGTTCAACTTGGCTGAAACCTAGACTCTGGAGAAAGGAAACACTTCAGAAAGTGTTGAGTTGATTCTTAGTACCAGATGTCTTCAGGGAGGGGCTAGACCATGGTTGCTTAAGACAGTGGGGAGGAAATGACAGAGGCTCAGGCTTCCAGGAGGCTTCCAGGAGGGAGATTGGGGGGAGGAGGCCCTTCAAGAGGGAGAGGGGGTGGAAAAATAGCTGACCTGCGGACACAGGGCCCTAAGACACCATCCAGGTCATTGATGCTGCTGAACCCTGTGTTTTTTACTTTCTTTCTTTTTTTTTTTTTTTTTGCAGTTTTTGGCCAGGGCCGGGTTTGAACCCGCCACCTCTGGCATATGGGGCCGGCGCCCCACTCACTGAGCCACAGGTGCCGCCGAACCCTGTGTTTCTATACATACACTTAGTTGGGGTACAGTTTAGTCCTCCACAGATAAAGAGGTGGTAAACAGAACCTTCTCTTCCATGGAATATCATCGAATCAAGGGTTTATGTCAGTTTCTACAATTAAATTTAGATAGCAGATATTCACGCACAATTTTATTTTTTTATTTTTGTAGAGACAGAGTCTTACTTTATCGCCTTCCATAGAGTGCTGTGGAGTCACACAGCTCACAGCAACCTCCAACTCCTGGGCTTAGGCGATTCTCTTGCCTCAGCCTCCCAGGTGCCCTCCACGACGCCTGGCTATTTTTTTTTGCTGCATTTTGGCCAGGGCGGGGTTTGAACCCGCCACCCTTGGTATATGGGGCTGGTGCCCTACCCACTGAGCCAGAGGCGCTGCCCCACACACAGTTTTGTTAAGGTGGATAAATTAAGGCATAGATTGCGAATGACTTCCCTCAAGTCACAGCCAAAATTTCTCAATGCTTTTAAAGTACATTTTTTTCTTTTTGTATTCATATCAAACTTAGTGTTTAAAAAAAATTTTTTTTTCTGTTATTTGCTGATTAATGGGCCAGATGCAAGAGGAATGGAAATGAAATCGGGGTAAATAAAGGCTTCCCGGGCAGTTCGTCCACATGCTGTCTTTTTTCTCAATCTCAAAAGTCAGGGCTGAAGGAGTGCAGTCATTCCGGGTGACCACTAACCTTGGCTGCAATGCGGATGGTTGGTTCTGGCTCCTATTTCACTGCCAGGAGCTGCCACCCCTTTTCTCATCTTTTCTCATCCTGATGAGAACCGTTTTGCTTTGTCTTTGCTGCCCACAATCCATATCTGCATGCATATTTCATGATCTTCTTACCTTCCATTTGCTTCTGGAAACAATTAAATGAAAAAAGCAAGAAAGACATGTCAGAGCCGAAAGCAGAAATAAACACTTCTATGTAGCTGGCTCTGAGGCGTTAGGACTAATTTCCCCCCAAATCTGAGTCCCTAACCAGCGGACGTGGTGTTTGGGAGGAGGTGGTACATACAGGGTTTTATGATGGAATTTGGCTGGAAGCACGCAAAGACTGCTTGTTTTTCCACTCTTCTCCATCAAACGGACCTTAGCGCAGAGCAAGGAGAGAAGAACATAAGGTCATTGGCCGGGCATCTGCCCTTAGCTGTTACGTTAGGCTTTGGGTAGCAGTTAGCAGCCTCGTTACATAACAGAGCTGCTCTGCCAAGACCGTGGGGCATGGTCCTGGAACCTCACCATATGCTCTGTGACAGACGATACTGTCCGAGGTTATGTGAGAAGAAGGAATTCCAGGAAGAGGAGCCTTCCACGGGTCACTTAGTAGGACCATGACCGTGCCAGGGTGCTCTGATGGCTGTAGTCTTTGGCTCTCTGGAGGATCTGGAGGTAGCCTGACTTTCTCTCTGGGCTCCGACTCAGTCACTCTGTGTGTCCAGGGCCAGGCTCACCTCTTCTCTGCTCTCACTGAGACCAGAGGGCTTGAGTGCCTTTGCTGCCATTGCCAGGGCAGGGGTGCCTTTCTTTCTAGTGTTTGGGAATAAGATATTTAGGTAAAACAGTGGAAGGTTTTGAGACCTTCCCCCACCCTTTGCCTTGTAACTTAGGGCAGGTCCCTCAGCCGTTCTGGCCCTCAGTCCTGACTTAGCTAGGCTTGCCCATCTAAAGAGGCTTGGGCCTACTGCCAGTTTGTCATCTACTCAATCTCTCTTTCAGAGGACACCACGGTCTGGGTGCATGGCGAGGGACTGAGCAGTTAAGGAGGGAGCTACATTTCGAGGACACCACGGTCTGGGTGCATGGCGAGGGACTGAGCAGTTAAGGAGAGAGCTACATTCCGAGGACACCACGGTCTGGGTGCATGGCGAGGGACTGAGCAGTTAAGGAGAGAGCTACATTCCGTGCCTCTTGTTTTGTTGATTAGAAGCTACCTTATCAAATTCTCTGGTTAGCACAAAGAAGAGATTGTGCTTTTATTAAATGCCTACTGTGTAAGCACTTCCATGTAGATTGTCTCGACAAAGCTCCGTGATAACCTTCCGAACTTGGCATTTTATTTCCTCTTAACAGATGAGGAAACTGAAGCTCTCAGGCAATGTGCCCAAGACCTCCGGGTCAGTCGTGGGCATCTCTGGCACCCAGATCCTTGTCTGCATGATTTCAGACCCCATTCCCTTACCTGTCTCTACCCTGCTGTCACCACAAACCATTCTGCTCTCCGAGCAATGACAGCAGCCACAGAGAAAGTAGAAATAGGGTTGCCACAGTCTGTGAGGGGAGCAGCAGTTCCCGGTTTATTTTAGTTATAATTTTTTTCTATAAATAGTGCCCTGGGGCAGAACTTACTCATTCTTCAAATTTTTATTGAGCCCTGGTGTATTCAAAGCATTGTACACTGGCCGAAATTCAGTTAAGAGGTGCAGAGATCCGGAAATGGTGGATTTTTTTTTTTTTTCTGAGAGTAAGTCTCACTCTGTCACTGTTGGTAGAGTGCCGTGGTGTCATAACTCCCTGAACATCCTGGCTTGACCACTATTGAATACCTGGGACTGCAGGTGCCCACCACAATGCTCGGCTATTTTTAGAGGTGGGGTCTTGCTCTTGCTCAGGTTGGTCTTGAACCTGTGAGCTCAGGCAATTACCCGCCTCAGCCTCCCGGAGTGCTAGGATTACAGGCATGAGCCACCATGCCTGGCCACGGAAATGGTGATTTTCATGCATGATGTAGTAAGAGACAGGGGACTTGATGTGTACTCAGGCCCTGGCTTCCCTGGGGACAGAGGCATCTGTGCTGAGTGCTGCTCTGCGGCACCGTCAAGTCCTGTGCCCTGTCCTATGTGTTTATGTGTTCGTGTGTGCGCCAAGTGTTTACCTAGTGTCTGTTGAATTCACAGCCGTGCTGGGCTTGTAGGAAATAAAAAGAAAGAAAAACCACGGACTCTGTTCTTTAGGACTTCCTATTTATTTCCCAGAGATTCTCAGAGAGTAATCCTTTGAACATCTGCAGACATCTGGGGGTTGCATATCTGTGGCTAGAGACCCTCAGACAGGGCAGCCCCCAAACCCACAAAGTATCATGTAAGCCACATGTTAGTGGTGCTGAGGTAAGACCCTGGTGTGTCCCAAGGGTGTATCCCTCAAAGCCATTTGAGGCTGTTGAGGCAGCAGGTGGCAGTGGCGGAGTGAGCCTTGCCAACCTGACCCCCGTGGATGGGGAGCTCCTGTCACTGGGAGGAGCACAGGGAGGTGACTGCTTCTGAGAGGTGGCAGAACACAGATGACCAGGCAGGTGCAGGGTCAGGGGCGAGGGTGGAGTGGATGGTGTGGTAAACAAGGCTGTCCATGTGAGCTGGGAGCAGTGAGGGGCCTGGACTGAGGGAAGGGGGCACCTAGCAGATTGGGGCTGAGTGAGGTGGTGCTGTGCTCTGGGGAGGGCCGTGACAATGCTGGGCAAGGCAGGGCAGAGGGACGCCAGGCGGAAGGCAGGAGACCGAAGACAGGGGATGGAAAATCAAGTGGTGGCCCACTGTGGGGCGGGAAGGAAGGTTGCCAGTCCCTGCCTGGGTCTCAGTTTGTGAGAAAGTGGGATGCAGGAGCAGTGTCTCGGCTCTCGGCTTCACTGGGTCAGGAGTAGCATCCCGAGAAGGTTTGTCCTGTCCTCCCACCTGCCCCTGCAAAGCAGGTGCTGTCACTTACCTCTTTGTCACCTGCCCAGGGACCGTCCAAGGTGTGGCAGAGCCAGACACTTTGATACCAGGACACTTGCTCTCCAGCCCCATCAGCCTGCGGGGCTGGCAGTGGCAGCAGGAGAGGGGATAACTCCAGGAGGCTGAGACTGGTGCCCGGCTCAGGCGGAGTCTGTGATGTGCGTCTGCCATCCTGGGAGGTTCGTTGATGATGCTGTGTCCAATTCATCCTTTGCTCTTGGAGCCCATCTTCCCTGCAGGGGGGATTGGCTTCTCGAGCCCAGTGTTTTCTGTATAATGTTAGCATCTCTGCCTGTATTCCTCTTGCACAGGCTCAGCTGTGCCCTGTGGCTGTTCAGTGTGTTAGTGCACGTGTGTATGCACATACATCTGTGTGCGTACAAGGATATGGGTAGGTGTTTGCATGTGTGTTGTGCACCAGTATGGATTCATGTGTGTGTGCATATAAATGTGTACACGCATGTATGTGTATGCATTTGCATAGCTGTGTGTGTATATGTGTGCACGTGGGTGTGTGTGTAAGAGTGTGTGTGCGTGAACCTGTGCCTGCCCCTACGTGTTGCTGGGATTTGGGAGGAACTGTGCATCTCTCCTGCTCAGGAGCCAGCAGGCTGCATCTAATGTATTTAAATACATTCAATGAGATGCATGAACCCAAACCAACCCTGGGAGCTGGGTACACCCGAGTAGCCGGTCCGTGCTTGGTGTGTGTCATGGCTGTCTGGCAGCCTGGACCACTGTTAATAGGAGGGTGTGAGCGGGAGAGTGGGTTCCCAGGGGAACAGGTGGGCGTGTTTGTGAGCACAGCCCTCATCACAGACAGAAAGTTCTAGTTAGGCCATGGCTTAGCTCAGACAGCCCCACCCTGACGGATAAATACGCTTGATGCTGAGATTCACTGAGGGCGAAGACTACTCTGGTATTGTTCCATGTTTCTAGCAAAGCAGTTCCCACCCCCCCCCTTGTCCTTGATTGTTGGGCCAACTTTTCAGATTGGTTCGTGGACCTCTGCCAGGTAGGGTACAGGAGGGAGACCTGGTGAAATATTTTCTCTTGGAATTCTGCTCTGTGGTGAAGGCAAAGTTATACTGCTTGAAAGTCCAAGTTCTCAGTCGGGGAATGTCCTGGACTTTGGTAGTGGGTTTTGCTCAAGAGGACTTAAAGTTCCTGTCTGAGGGCAGCTGGCTGGAGTTGATATGTTAAAAAATCCCACAGGGACACCTGCGTTCACTGAGACACGTCTGTCTGTCACAGAGACATCGAGCATCTTAGCAAAAGAGTTTGGTCCTGTATTAGACAAGATTCTCCAGATAAACAGAACCAGTAAGATACATGTGTACGTATGTGAGCGAGTGAGTGTGCATTATGTATATGTATATAAAAATATACAGTCTCAGAAGGGGCTGGGCGCAATGACTTATGCCTATAATCCCAGAACTCTGGGAGGCTGAGGTGGGTGGATTGTTTGAGCTCAGGAGTTCGAGACCAGCCTGAGCAAGAGCAAGACCCTGTCTCTACTAAAACTAGAGTTAGCTGGACATTATGGCAGACACCTATAGTCCCAGCTACTCTGCAGGCTGAGGCAAGAGGATCGTGTGAGCCTAGTAGTTTGAGGTGGCTGTGAGCTGTGACGCCATAGCCCTCTAGCCCAGGGCAAGAGAGTGAGACTCTGTCTTTGCCTGCCCCCCAAAAAAAACATTCTCAGAAGATGGATAAAACCTTCCAAATGTCATGTGTGTGTGTGGTCAGTTAAGATCTTGAACTTGTCCTAGAAGTGCTACATTCCTCATTGCTGAATATCACAGGGTCACCTTCAAAGTACTCCCCTTGGGAAGCTGTGCACCAATGCCAGTGCCTAGTTCCCCCTTCAAAGCAGTTCTGGAACTCTTTATCTGAATGGGCCATCAGAGCTGTGGTTGCATAGGTGGGATGTTTATGTTCCTGAACTCATCCTAGAAAAAATGCTTTGAAGGGTGGACTGGGCACTGGGATCGGTGCACAGATTCCCAAGGACAGTACCTGAAAGGTGACCATAGTGATATCCAACAGGGAGTATGTAGCACTTTTTCTGGAATGAGTTTACAAACTATTGTCCAACCTCACACACACACACACAAAATAGAACCTCTGTGACTTGACCCCCTGCAGGACTGTAACAAACTGGTTAACATATGGAGGTGGTCAACATAAGGCACTAGGCCTACTATACTAATAGGCACACATGTGTGTATGAAAATTAGGTCAACTTAAGGAGGTGGCCCGTGTAGGGAGGTGGTCAGCTGTTGGGGTCGTCGCCCACGGACCCCAACCTGGTTTGAGAGCCGACAGGGGAAATTACGCCAGTCTACACAAGCTTAAGACACAGCTTGAGAATGTCTGGAGAAAGACATACATCAGTCAGCTATACAGGAAACTCCCCATTATCAGGATCTTAAACAAGCAGCACACAGCCCAGCCAAAAAGAAAAAATCAGAGTTTGAACTTGGTGGGCTGTCAGTAAGCTAACGCTTCGTGCTTCACTCCCACCGCTCCCATGTGTTCTCTGTAACAGTTTCAAGTGTTAATGTGTCTTACTTGAAGTTAAAAAAATATGGTAGTGAAGTTGAAAAGTGTATTGACTGCCATCTAACTAAAATTGTACACTGCATTTACAAAGCTGTTTTGTAATACGGTCAAACTGTGTTAAGCAATTGAAGTTTGTCTTTGTTTTAATTTGCTTTTAATTAGTGTATTTCAGTATTAATATCAAGTCAGTACAGAGTTTATGGTGTGGTATGGTATGGGGATATAGGATTAGTTAGGCCTATTTTTGACAGTAACTCTCAAGCAACCAGAAACTACATTTACCAATCCGGGGGGGCCAGATAATGGGGAGATAACTGTATGTATGTGTGTGCGCGTGTGTGTGTATAATGGGAAGTGGGTTTTGTATATATTTATTATGGCTCACATGATTGGCTGAGTTCCATGATCTGCCGTCTACAAGCCGGAGGTCTCAGGAAGTCAGTGATTCAACACTCTGCATCTGTTTTGCAGTTTGGCCAAGGCCGGGTTTGAACCCACCACCTTCGGTATGTAGGGTTGGTGCCCTACTCGATGAGCCACAGGCACCGCCCAACCCAGTCTGCATCTGAAAGCATAAGAACTGGACGAGGCAGTGGTGTAAGTCTCAGAATCCACAGAGTCAAGAATCAGGAGAAAGAATTCACCCACCCTTCCTATCCCCTTTTGTTCTCTTGGGCTCTTGCTGGAGTAGATGATGGTGAGGGCAGGTCTTTTTCACTAAGTCTACTGGTTCAAGTGCTGGTCTTTTCTGGAAATACTGTCACAGACACACCCAGAAATAGTGTGTTAATAGCTATCTGGACAGCCCTTAGCCTAGTTAAGTTGACACAAAATTAATCATCCCATTGCTCAACTTAGAAAGGCTAGACTCCACCGGACACGTGTCCTGCCAAGACACGGAGAACATGTTGGACTCTCCTCTGTACTTCCCAGGAGGTGGCCTCTCTCAGTTTTTCCTCATGTTCTGCAGTGTGCACTCCTTTGACCCCTCCCTCAGTTTTCCTGTCCCCTTTGGTACTGTCCCCAGGTGTGGATCTGAATCTTCCTGCAGGCAGGGATGGTGGGTGCTCATCGGGAATGGGAAGAACATTGATAGCAACTGACCATGTGCTGAGAACAGGGTGTCCTCTCTTCCTGCTTCTGAGCAACAGTGGGGTGGTCACGTGCTGTCTTTGTTTTGTTTCTTAGTCTTTGGCATTTTACCCCCGGTATTGCTGTTTATTTTTGAGGTGTTTTGTGATCATTATTAACCCCATCCTATCTTGCTAGGTGCAAAGGCAGTGAATGTGGAAAGTCTCAGTGAACGGAGGTATATGGCTCAGGGGAGCAAAGTGACACTGCATTGGCCACACACAGGTCCCCTAGGACATGAGAACAGATGGCTCCCAAGAATCTTCAAGCACTACTCTTGTTTGTAGGTGGAGAAACTTTACAACTTCTTTTCTCTCAAGGGTGCCAAGGAATTTAAAATCCTGCAAAACCCAGCATTGGATAGGAATACAGAGGTCATTAAGCCTGCGCTATAATTTTAAGGCTGTGATGTAGACGGCTTCTCAAAGGTGGATCAGAAACTTCCCAGTTCTGATTCAATGGATCAGTGTTATTACCATTGTCTGTACTTCCTAGAGAGGACTTTTCCTGGCCAATTGGTCCATGTGGTTCCCTCCCTGGCCCACAGAATGAGCTTCAGCTGTGCTCATTACAAGCACGGCGAGCAATGTCTGTCCTTTGTTGCTTGCTTGGCACAGCTGCCCAACAAAGAAATAATAGTGAAAGCCAACAGACCAGCACGCGCATCTGTTTCATGAGAACTTAATTACGCGTCTCCCGGCAAAGTTGGACCTCTTCTTCACTTTGTGGCTTGATTTTGGTTTGGTCTTTAGTGTGTACTAGACATTCACAAGCAGAACAAAGAAGGACAGATCCTGTAGAGCAAGTGATCCCAGACAGCCGCCCTCCTCCACCCCTCCCCCAGTCCTCTGCACATCACATCTCTGTGGGGATCTCCCCTCCCCCCAAGAGAAGGAACCCGTCAGAATTCCTTCTTTTGTATGGGAGTCACAAGGAGAGGAGACAGGAGAGAAAATGCCTTGACTCCAGAACCCACCACATGCCAGATGCATAAAGACCTAACTCCCTAAGCCTTTATTTTCTCATCTGTGTAATGGGTGTATTCTGCCTGTGCACTTGCTTCCAGGGGTTGCTGTGAGGATCAGGAAGGTGGACATGAGACAGACTGGTGTCGGCCACTCTGGGTCACATTGTACCCTTGGATCCTTGTGCACTGCTCAAGAAATGTATGTAGAATTAATGAAAGGAAACAACCACCACAACAAAAATAGTCTTCTAATATTTCCCATGTACTCCAGAGCTGGGAACATTTTTCAAATGAACCATACTAATTAATAGAGGAAATGATTCATTGGGTTATTAGAATGCTGAGCACTTCATTAAAAACTTTAAACATAGGCGAGGAGGAATTTTTCATCAGTTTGGAAGTTTGCAGCTACTGTTTGAACACAATCTGGACTTTTCTTGCAGCCCTGTTTCTTCACAAGTCTTTGTTTTGATGAATAGAACGCCTGAATGGACCCCTTCCCCAAGGGATTGTGACCACCTGGTCAACTTACGGAGGTGGTCTACATAGGGAGACACAGAGAGGCTAAAAATTCCTTGAAGTCCTGGACCCAGTGGAATTAGTTTTCCTATATAATCAGGTGGTATTTGCCTGCTACGAGTCATTGCTTTGAGGATGCTTGTCTTTGAGACAGGGGACAGCCTGGCGACAGTGAGACATCCCCTTCACCTTTAAAAAGAAATCACTTGTTAATCAGATGGAGGAAGGTTTAAGGTTGAGATTGAGTACATTGTGCCAAGAGGGATTTCAACTTCTTATTTCCTCTGATAATGGAGTGATTTCCCCTAAAGTCAGGAAGTCCTATTGTTCCTTTTCCAGGAATGACAGAGGGCACTGGGTTGTATAATAGATTGCTTTATACCCAGTATCTTCTTCTCCAGGTTTTGGCCTAGGGCCACCCAGAAGAAGGAATTTCTTTCTTTCTTTTTTTTTTTGAGACAGAATCTCCCTATGTCGCCCCCCTGTAAGTGCTGTGGCGTCACAGCTTACAGCAACCTCCAACTCTTGGACTTACGTGATTCTCTTTCCTCAGCCTCCCAAGTAGGTGGAACTATAGGCGGCTACCACAACACCTGGCTATTTTTTGTTGCAGTTGTCATTGTTGTTTAGCTGGCCCGGGCTGGGTTTGAACCCGCCACCCTCAGTGTATGTGACTGGCACCATAACCACTGTGCTACAGCACCAAGCCTGCCCTTTCTCCCCTCCCTCCCCTTCCCTTCTCTTCTCTTTTCTTTCTTTTTAAAAAACAGATCGGAGTTACTGTGTTGCCCAGGCCAGAGTACGGTAGTATGATCATATTTCATGGCAACCTCCTATTCCTGGGCTCAAAGCTCCTCCTGCATCAGCCTTTTGAGTAGCTGGGACTACAGGTGCACAATATCATACCAGCAAATTTTAAAATTTTTTTGTAGAGATGAGGGCTAACTCTGTTGCCTAAGGTTTAGGTCTTAAACTCCTGGCCTTGGGTGATCCTCCCTTCTCAGCCTCCCAAAGTGCTGGGATTGCAGATGGGAGCCATGACACCCAGCCTAGGATGCTTACTCAAATTTGCACAAAGGCACTATGAATGGGCTCCTGTTGCTCTGAGATTACTGTTTCCAGAAAATTGCTTCCTGATTATTTTCTTTATCTCTACATGTTCCCTGCTGGGTCTTCTAGTCACCCATCGAGTTTTCCCTGTGTCTGCTGGTGATCATTTTCACCTTCTGTGAATGCAGATGCTTTTCAAGGTTGTGTTCTAGAACTGCCCATCTTTCCCTGGTATACTGATTGTTCATCTCATCTATTCCCCAGGCCTGGACCTGGCATCTAGGCCAGTCATTCTCAGACATCAGAGTCACCAAGAGAGCTTGTAGAATGCAGAGTCCTGCGTCTTATCCCCAGCTTGTCTGATTCAGTGATTTTGGGGTAGGATTGAGATTTCAGCATTTTTAATAAGCATCCAGGGTACTTTGAGAAAAACTCTGGGGAGATTCCCCCAGAAGCATATCTGCAGCTGGCTGAGTGTTCTCAGTGAAAAACCCCCGTTTCCAACTCTGTGCTGTCTCTTTGGTACCTTAGATTAATTCTCCTAAAAGTAAATACATCATTGGTTACAGTGGCCAAAAGATGAAAGCAACCCAAATTGTCAGTGATAGAAACAAAACTGGCTCTGTCCCTATAGAGGAGTATTACACAGCCTTAAAAAGGAAGGGAATTCTGACATAGGCCACAACATGAATGAAAGCTGATGACTTGTGCTAAGTGAAATGAGGAGGATGTATATTGTGTGATTCTACTCCCATGGGTCCCTGGAAAGCTGAATGCTGGTTCCCAGGGCCTGGGGCAGGGGACATGGAGAGTTCTTATTTAATGGGGACAGAGTTTCCCTTTTGGGGATGATAAAAAGGTTTTGGAGATGGGGTGGTGGTGACGGTTGTGTGACAGTGTCGGTGTCTTCAATGCTACTGAACTGCACAGTAAAAAGGATCATAATAGCATATTTTATGTTATGTCTCTTTCAGTACAGTTAGAAAAAAGTAACCCATCCGTCTCTCCCCTCCCCCTCTCCCCAACTCAGTCCCTCCTCTTGAGGTCCCTGTTAATTCTGATAAGCTGGGGAGAGCTTGGGGAACCCCCTAGATGTGGCTTTTGCATTTCAGTCAGAAGTAGTAATCATGGAATGTGCTTTCTTTCTATGAATATTAACGTTCATAAGCAACCTGAACGCTTCTGGAAAACTCTCCTTCCTCCTCCCCAGTCTGTTCTCCTTCCTTTTGCCATGATGATTTCCCCTGCTGGGAGGGACTGAGGGCTGGGCTGCCCAGTTCTGCTGTGTGAATCGTCTTTGAGAAGGGAGTGTGAGGACAGAGCCTGTGACACTGACATCTTACAAAATTTTGCCTTGTAAAGAGGGAGCAGGAAGGCATCTCAAAAGAGGAAATGACATGTGCCAAAATCTGGAGAGTAGAGAGAGCCTCCATCTGGGTACTTGCAAATTTTCCATTTACCAGCCCATAATAGGGGGAGATCTCAGCAAGCGGCTGTCACCTGCCTTTGGTGAGCACTGAGGGCCTTCCAGATTCAGGCTTCTAATACAGCCCTTTTGGCTTGGGGTGGAGGCTCGCACTGTATTTCTTGCACTTTGGGAGGCTGAGGCAGGAGGATCCCTGGAGCCCATGAGTTTAAAATTGCAGTGAGCTATGATGATGACACTGCACTGTAGCCTGGTTGGGTGACAGAGTGAGACCCCATCTTAAAAAAATATATATATGTATATGTATAAATACATATATTTATATTTGTATAAATATATATATATTTATATTCGTATGTGTGTTTATGTATACACACAGCCCTTCCCACAACATGGAATCCATCCAGCTCTTTGTTGAAATTTAGAGACTAGAATTTGACCAAACCGTTGTTAGATGTGAATTTCCTTGTTTGGACACAGAAAGGATGATGGCATTCTTTTTCTTCACAACTTTGAGGTTTTAGAATGTGACTTCTGGCTCGGTACCGGTTGCTCATTGGTTACCCAGGGCTGGTGGGTTCAAATTCAGCCTGGGCCAGCTAAACAACAATGACAACTACAACCAAAAATAGCCGGGGTTGTGGTGGGCGCCTATAGTCCCAGCTACTTGGGAGGCTGAGGGAAGAGAATTGCTTAAGCCCAAGAGTTTGAGGTTGCTGTGAGCTGTGATGTCACAGCACTCTACCAAGGGCGGCACAGTGAGACTCTGTCTCAAAAAACAAAACAAAAAAAAAAAGTGACTTCTGAGTGATAGTTGTCCCAAACCAGTCTCTAATAAAGTCCTACCAGTCTTACACTGTTGTTTTTTCTCAGTTTACTCAGGACTTCCTCAGCGATTGTGCTTCAAAAGTGGCCGTGTGGCACCAGGTGAGCCCCACGAGGGCCTGATGAAGCAGCCAGGCTGGGTGCTCGTTCCCTACTTGGGAATGGGGACTACTGATAATAAGCTTCTGTGAGGTTGTCTGCTGTCCTTATTGTGGGAAGGGAATGCCTTAGGCTTAAAGACAGAAATCCCAGTTGTGGGTAAATAAGAACCTGATTATAAACCAGAATTCTAGCCATCAGCATCAGTGTGCCTTGCCGGCCCTCAGCCCTGTTTGAAGGGTTTGGGAAGCCATGTGGGCTCTTTGGAAGCCATTTCCAAAGCTGCCTGACGATCTCATTAAATCACTTCCTTTTACCTGCTACAGAAGCTCTCCTTCCTGGACAGGCACATCTGACAACTGAATGTGTTTCCACAATTGTGGCTGCACCAAGTGAAGCAGAATCAGACCCTCTGCCAAGGGGACTTGTGGCCACGCCGTGAGCCCCACCTCTGGGACCCCTACATATTCATTCCTTCCCAAGAATCACCATTGACAGGAGATTTTGTTCTGGCCACCCTTGAATGAATCAGAGGAAGTGGCTTGTGCAGGCTGCTGTGGGGACACAAATGCAGAATGCTTGGCATTTTCTGGATCCCTGTGTACTCATTCTGCAGGGAAGCCGTTGGAAATGAATGCAAATGAACGCAGACCTGGCGGTCCCGGTAGGCCTCTGGAAGCCTTCAGCAGTGTGTGTACAATTGATTTCTCCTTCTTTATGGGTGGGCCCTGCTCGCTGCTAAAAAGTGGAGATGGGAGGAGGTGGAGGAGTTAGCACAGAGAGGCTTTGTGAAGGACACAGATCCTGAAGCAGGATGGTTTGACTCCACTTTTCACTCCTTCCCTGGCACAGCGTGAGGAATTTTTGTTTGCATACCTCATCTGCCTTGTAAATATGCTCAAGTGTTTCTTCATCAGTAGCTGCCTTGGCTCCCAACTTAGTGTGCTCTGGTGGCAGGAGACCTGGGTTGTGGGAATGTCACATCTCCATCCTCTGCCTCTTTGTATTATCATGCAAACACTGTCGTCAGCTCACTTGCGGATAACCTGGTAGGGCTAGACCCAGGCTGGTGGTTTTCCACTGTAGCTGCAAATTAGAACCTCCTGGGGGAATTTTTTTGTTTTTTAAATACACATGCCCAGGCCCTATTCCAATCCAGTTGAAGCAGAACCTTTGGGTGATGCTCAGACATTTTGTTTCGTTTTTTGTTTTTTAATCGGCTACTTGAGTGATTCAGCTGGGCAGTAGAATAGAGAGCCTGTAGGCCATGTGGAAGGGTCCTCTCCCTTAGAGACACATGGAGACTTTTTTCACTATGGAGATACTAAGAATGGACGGTGGGATAGTCTCTTCACCAAGATGGTGGCAGTGGAGAGACTATGCCGGACCTACGAGTGTGGAGATCCCTGATAAGTTGAATGAATCCACGCCTACTGTGTGTTTCCTCATTTTCCTCATCTATGGAATGGGCGTGATGATACCTGCCCCGGGTTCCTCACAGGACTATTGGAAAGGGGCTAATGAAATCATACGTGCATGAAAAATATAAGCCAACACTATACTGAAGGAGCCTTTGACATACCCTGGCGTGTTGAAATGCAATAGAAAGCCCTTTATATTGCATCTCTGCCTGAAGTCTTAGTGTGAGAGGGCAAATAGGTATCAGTAGGTGTTGAGTCATCACAGCATTTATACAGCTTTCCAAAGGAGGCACAGAAATGAATGGAGCTGGGTACCTTTGTTACTCAGCTGGCACAAGAAGGCGTCGTCACAACTGACACAACTGACCACCTTCAAGTCTCCCTCTTCTTGTGCACCTGCTCCCAGAGGAGGCTCAGGGCTCGTTACTAGAGCTATTACTAAATAAAGCACATCTTTTACTTTATTTTTTTGAGACAGTCTCACTCTGTCATCCTGGGTGGAGTGTTATGGTATTATCATAGCTCACAGCAATTTCAAATCCTTGGGCTTGAGCAATCAATTCTTTTGCCTCAGTCTCCCAAATAGCAAGGACTACAGGTGTATACCACAATGCCTAGCTAGTTTTTCTATTTTTAGTAGAGACGGCGTCTTGCTTTTGCTCAGGCTGGTCTTAAACTCTTGAGTTTGAGTGATCCACCCCCTCTGCCTCCCAGAGTGCTGGGATCACAGGGGTGAGCCACCATGCTTGTCCAGCACATCTTTACTTTAGTAGATAAGGCTTTACTTTGGCTCCCAGGACTTTGACTCCTCGGTTGCCACTGCAGCACTGTTTTTCTGATTTCTAGGTGTCCCTTTGCGGATGTCTTTATGCCTGGATTAAGTGTGGCCCTGCAGATAGACCATCTGTGTGCTTTGTTCAGCTGAAGGGAAAGATTATATTCATAAAAGCTCACTAATGTTCACGAGGGTGTTTGCTTATTTCTGAGGGAGAAAAGTTTGTAGATCCAGGTGATCTCAGCAAGTGCCCAGGGTGCAAAGGGAAAACCAAGCAGGCCTGGTACGGGGCTGATACTGGCAGAGCCGGGCCAGAGCGAGTGCACCTTGTTTCACTTTGCTGCAGTTGTTTTATTTTCCTGAACAGAGCCATAGACAGCTGGAAGGACCTGTGGGGATTGTAGTGTCTTCTTGTAACAAGCATCAAAGGTCTGGATTTGCTGCCCAGGCCAGCCCCCAGCGAGGGAGTTCTGAGGGAGACTTCCCCGTGTCAATGCTGTTCAGCCAGGTGCTGCGCTGGCTTTATTGCCCGGCCACCACCCTCGTCTTTTATTTTTCTGCCTCTCAACCAATAGGAGGCCTTCCTGAAGGCTCTCTAGAAGATGGGGTACAGCCATTATGCAGACTTTTATGTTCTTGGGACTGGACATAAATAAGTTCTGTGGGTCTTTGTGGAATGAAGTAAGGTTATTGTAAATATGTGACTCTCTTGGTGCTGAACTTGTAGTTGGTGAAGTCATGAGACATGCTGCAGACCCACACAATAAGGCCCTTAGTGACAGGGCCCCTAAGGTTCTCAGTCGACATTTGCTGAACTGATGATGGCTTATCCTCTGTTCATAGAGACTTCAGCATACAAAGTAGGGCTATCTCGAGTGATGGATGTGGTGGCTCCATCACTTTACACTTTTGTGTTCCTGTCAAATATTTGTGCGTTTCTTTAAGTCTCTGTGACTGCGGTAGCTGGCTGTGCGTGATGCTCCCGGGATTCTACATGACGCCTTCTGCATACAGGCATCTGTCATTGTGCTCGTTGTACAGCGTTTTCCTGACGTGTTATGATGAGGTCATGATGTAACAGCTCTGACAGTGGTTGTCAGTTGGAGTGCAGAATGGCAATGGTAAGATTTCCTAATGCCGCCGCTAATACCAATTAGCTATTTCACCTGACTGCTTTTGCTAGGAGGCAAGGGGGTGATTTAACTAACACCTTATGGATTATTCACGGAGGGGCAACTCTGCACGCATGCACCCCCCCCCCCCACTTTGCTTACATTTAGTACACTCCTTATTATAATGCAAATTTGGTAGCAATTCAGGTCTCCCTTGGCCCATACATACTCTGGAGTGTTTGCATCAAGTAAACAAAAATTTCTGAGCATTAAGCTCTGTAGGACTACAGTGTTAAAAAGAATCAGGTCCCTTCAGTTCTAGTCTAAGTGCCAGGTATTGTGCTGTGGACCTTTGGATCGAAGCCAAGGAATAAAGGAGGAAAAATCAATCCAGGAAACTTAATGTGTATTTTTTCAAGTTTCAAGTTCTTTCTCAATCTCTCCATTATTGTTTTTAGAGTCCTCAAGTAGTTGACTTTTGCATCATGTGGAGAAATTTTACCTGAAATCAGAGGGAGACACCGGTTCCATCTTGCCCAGTCCTGCGGTTCTTACATGCCTCTATGTAAAAAAATAGTTGGGTAGTATTTGTTCGGTAATTGATGTTTTAACTCTTTTATTTGACTTTTGGCAGTAATTCAAGTAACAGAGTTCTTACTAAATGCCAGGCACTGTTCTAAGTACTATATGCGTACTAACCCATTTAATCCTGGCAACAACTCTATTAGGTAGGTAGTATTATTCCCATTTTCCAGGAGACATTACCCCATTAGAGAAATTAAGTAATCTGTCAAGGCAGTCATGTAGCTGTCAGGGGAGTTGTTACCTACATTTTGTGGCTCAGAAGTCTGTAGACATAACTATTATGGGACAGACGACAGTTCCTAGTGTCTGCATCACATTTGCTTAAACATGCTGTCTGCAGACCAAGTCCGTAATGTTAGTAATATCTAACACTTGACTATCACATCCTAGCACATGCCAGCTAGAAAATCCCTACAGAGGTGAATGTACAAATCGCCTTCAGAGTGATGGGCCCGTTAGCACATCACCCTTATCACTCTAAGGTAAGGATTATGTTTGTCCCGCTTGTAGGAAATCTGAGAAAAGTCAGGTGACTTGCCAAAGAAGTGTCGATAGAATTCTGTAGCCTAGACAAGCAGTCTTTGCAGTAACTGTTGGGGAGTGTAGTACGTTTGTAGGCAGAGTCTCAGAATGATAGACTCTTAAGAGATTAGAGCTGGAAGGGATTCCGGGGCTCAGTTTATCTCTTGGTTTCTACATTCTGGTATAAATCTCCTGGTTTATACATAATGTGTGGGGAAGCATCTTGCTGAAGGCAAAATGATATGTGACTGTTAGTCGTTATAGACCAGGGCACAGTTCTAGAGAGGCAAAGTGATGAAGTCCTCATCTTTATTAGCATCACGATAGCTGTATTTGAACCCACCACCTGTGGGCATATGGGACCAGTGCCCTAGCCCTACTCCTTTGCGCCACAGGTGCCACCCTACAATAGCTGTATTTGAAAGGCACAAAGTCACCCTGCGGGGCACTCTGATGTTTAAAGTCGCCTGCAGAGTAGGTAGGATGGTTCCTGTTTTCTTCATATGGGGGACTGAATGCTCAGAAATGATTATCTGCCCAACCAGATTGACGCACTTGGGTCAAGATTCATTCCTGCTCCTCTGCTGAGGCCTTCTCACCTGTGGGTACTTGCCATGTACTAACGATACATTTAATCTCCGTGGAGTGTGCTGTCCAGTTGGGGTACTTTTTCTGGATGAAAGGGGCAGTAATTATACTCGGACTGTCCTGGGAAAACTGAGACAAAGGGCCATCCTATCTACAAGTCTGTATTTTCAGCAGCGTAATGTGTATTTGCCATTAGTGTGCTTGCTTTAGATGGCATAAAACACCTTAGATGGCAGAGCTCATGAGCAATTATTAGTGGATCTGTTCATCTGTTTTCTAAGGTCATCAGAGATGAACCACACAGGGCTGGGCAGTCCTTTACACCAGGGTCAGAGGTCATGTACAATTTTTTTTCTTGTTGCTGAGCAAGAAAGGCCATCCTGTAACCAAATACAGTTAGAAGAGTGCTGAGAAAAGTCATAAAGGAAGCCCTGTGGAAATATCTATGGTAAGGATTTTTTTTCCTAGGGCTATATCATGAGCCTTTCTGTATGAACATGATTAAATATGGGTGAGACTAGATTACTTACCATTTTTCCCTGTATTACCCAGAGATGAATGAACATCTCTTGTCTCATGCTTCATGGAGATAAGGCTTTCGAAATGGAAACAACTTAAATATGAATTTTTCTCTTACAAACTGGTGAGAAAGACATCCGGTCATTTGGCCACTATGTATCAAGCCAGATGATGTGGCTATTATCAATGCAAGCATGTGATGTTTACTGCAATCTAAGGAAGGAAATGGTATTACCATTCTCTGTATGGGGAACCTGAAGTTCAGGGTGGTTAAGTTACTTCTCCGAACTTGCATAGCTGATGAGTGCTGACACTGGGTTTGGATCAAGGTCTGGGTAGCTCCTGAAGCTCCACACAGCTGAGGCTGGCTCCCTTCTGAACTGCAGGGCTGTTGGTGTGGCACAAGGGGCATAGTTAAGCTGTTCCCTGTGGATCACGAGTGGGGACCCTTGGGTCCGCTGAACTCTGGGTGAATAGGAATGCCATGTTTGGGTTGGGGAAAGCATTGGACTGTATTATCTCAGTGTTGTAAGCCACTGGGATAAGTCAGCCTGCTTCTCTAGGCCTCAGTTTCATCTTCTGGGAAATGGGGTGGTTGAACTTGATGATCTCTGGCTTGTCTGGCTCTGATAGTCTGGGACATTCCCATTCTGCAGGGTAGCTATGCCAGTGGGAAAATGCAGCTCACTGAATTACATGCTCATAGTTCTGACTCCTGCAGTTTAACAAAGGCTGAAGTACAAAGCCTTGTGTTTCTCATGGGACCTGGGAGAACTTACAGAGGTTCCAGGAGCATCTTCCCGTGACCTGGGGGCTGGGGAAGGCAGCGGTTCTAATGCGCTTTTGCCAAGAACTATTTCTGCAGGTGACCTTTCCGGACTCCCTCCTTTCAGCATTGCCATTCCAAGCTTCCTCCCTTTCTGTTCCGTCTTTAAATCTGAAGACTGGCTGGGTGCAGTGGCTCATGCTTGTAATCCTAGCACTCTGGAAGGTCAAGGTTGGAAGGTAGCTTGAGCTCAGAAGTTCCAGACCAGCCTGAGCAAGAGTGAGACCTCTGTCTCTACTGAAAATAGAAAAGCTAGCTGGGCATCGTGGTGGGTGCCTGTAGTCTCAGCTACTCAGGAGACAGAGGCAGGAGGATCTCTTGAGCCCAAGAGTTTGAGGTTGCTATAAGCTGTGATAACACCACAGCTCTCTACCCAGCGTGACAGAGTGAGAGGGAGAGAGGGAGGGAGGGAAGGAAGTTGAGATTTTCTAGGATACGACTATTTGAGCTCAGGCTTCAGACCCTAAATATGAGCCTTCCCCTGTGGAGACTGAAACTGGAAGTGGAAGCCTATGTGAAATTACCATCAACAAGAATGTCCTGGCTTTGGACCATCTCAATTTGATGTTGACGTGCTGATTCTTGTTTTTCCTCAAAAATGCGAAGTCTGTATTAGGGACCTAGTCAGGCAAAACCCAGGGCTTTCTGCCACAGCTGGCCAGAGTGCATCCATCCCCCTTCCGTGTCGCCCTGAAACGAGGTGACGGTTGTCAGGGATTTTTGTCCTCCCTGTCAGTCGTTCCTAGTGCCCTCACCTTCCTCATCTGTGTGCATCACATCTGCTCAGACGTCCTGTCTGTGGACAGTTATTCGGAGCTACATTACTAATGATAAATGCGGTGATTACAGCATCTACCATCGTGCACCAGCATGGAGCAGGAAGGACTCCAGGGAATTGTCAAAATAGAACAGAACCAAACCACACCTCCCATCCTGCGGAGAATTGCACGGCGTGGCATCACACCTTCGAGGCTGGCCTTCCGAGCCCAGGGATGAAGATCAGAGCACAGCTGATTACAACTGAGGAACAAGACTTAAACTTGCTGTCGCCCAACATTGCTCTGGCTTTCTTTGTTTCTTAGCAATAAAGTTCCCATTGTGCTCTCTTTGGGTCAATCATAAACTGAAAAATGGCTGTTGCCGGCCTCTCTCCCTGGGTGGTTGATGTGGCAAATGACTATTAAATAGTGGGGCCAGGGAATTGATAATAAAGGCAACAAAGAATTTCTGTCCCTAATCATGAAGATTTGTCATCTAGGAATTAGAGAACTCTCTTAGTTGATTTCTAAAAGGTCCCTTATCTAGCTTTTCCCAATGAAGGCTTATTCCAAATCTACACGGTGGAGAGCTTAGGCCGAGTCAGCCCATTATTTCCACTTGACAGTCCTCCCCCTGGGTAAGTTATTGAGCAGTTAAATCATTCCTATAATAGCAAAATCTTAATTTGTTTTATTTATAATTGGTTTCCTTTTCTTAATATGATAGAGCACCTTGCCTTTTTTACTTCTCTGATGTTTAGGCTTTTAAAAATATACTTTGTCTACCTTCCTTTATTCAACAGATCCATATCAATCACTTGGCCAAAAGAGTCCTGTTTAATTCTTTTCATTTTATTTTCAAGACTGACCTTTCTGACTGTGTCACTTTGATGTTTCCCTGCTCAGAGCCATCTTCCCCTTGGACTGTTTGGTTGTGAGATTATTTGAATGGAAGGAAATATCTCATACATCACCCCATGGACCATCTCCTGGTCATTACAATGTGATGCAATGCATCCTTTTAAAGGATGATTCTCATACCATAAACTTTTTATTAGTAAACATTTTATTAGTAAAGAGGTGAATTTAGCTGCCAGTAGCAGCCAAATTAGTAGGGAGTTAGTGTTCTAACATGGTGTAGATTGTGGGTTTATTATCATCTTGTGTAAAATAACTTGGAAAATATGGACGCTAGGGCCAGTTTGGTGGTTCTGTAAAAGGCACAAGGAATCTAGGTTCTTTTGGTTTTTCTGTTCAGTTACCATTAGAAAGAAAGTTCTGTCCTCAAGGTTACAAGCTGGGCTGGGTGTTGTAGGTTCATTCCTACAATCCTAGCACTCTGGTAGGCCGAGGTGGAAGAATCCCTTGAGCTCAAGAGTTTGAGAACAGCCTGAGCAAGAGTGAGAAATTGTGGCAGATACCTGTAGTCTTGCTACTCAGGAAACTGAGGCAGGAGGATGGCTTGAGCCCAAGAGTTTGAGGTTGCCGTGAGCTATGTTGATATCACGGCACTCGAGCCTGGGTGACAGAGTGAGACTCCATCTTAAAAAACAAAACTAGGTTACGTTAGTAACCTACTAGGTTAGGTTAAGATGAATGCTAGAGATTCAGCCATCACGTCCTTATTCCAGAGAAAGAGGCTAGGCAAGGAACAAAGATACATGCCTGATAGCTGAGTCAGCCCCTTTAAAAGTTCTTCCGTGAGTCTTGCCAGAGGCTAAAATTGCTGGCTGCCTCTAGCTGAAAGGGAAGTTGGACACTGTAATTTTGTAGCCTGGTGTGCTAGGGTAATGTTAGTTGTTGTAGCAAAGGAACCACCAGATTTTAGTGGTTGAATAAAATACACCTTTGTTTTTCTCTTGTCCTCCATGTGGGGACCAAGAGGCCCTGGCTCCTTGCACGTTGTGGACTGTCCTGTGGGACCTTGGAATGGGCGGTCTGCTATGGAGTGGGATGGAGAGTGGTGAGGGAGAGGTGTTTACAGCCAGCCTAGAAGTGACCCCATCATTCACTTGGCAGTGGCCAAGCTTAGCTACATGGCCACGTGTACCTGCAAGGTGGACTTGAGTCTAGCTCTATGTTGGGCGAGAGAAGGAAACAGGTTTGGTGAACAGCTGGCCACCGGGCACATTGCTGCTCCTCTTAGCTGGAAAGGCGTTCAGATAAGCTGAGACGCGTGACAGGAGGAACGGTCACTGCTGCAGCCCGACGTGCACCTGCTCACTCTTCCCAGGGCCATGTTGCCAGTTGTAGGTCACCTACCCACCCACAGGGTCTTTCACATCTGTGTGCCACGCCCAGGCCAGGCCCTGTCTCTACCAGCTCAGTGTGATAACCTTGCCGTAGGCAGCATTCTCCAGCTGCTGCTTCTCCTCCTTTTTTTGCAGGTTTTGGCTGGGGTTTGAACCGGCCACCTCCAGTCAATGGGGCCGGCGCCCTGCCCCTTTGAGCCACAGGCACCGCCCTCTCCAGCTTCTTATACCTCCGGATGTCACTGCATTCAGCAGGGAAGCAGGGACATGTTTCTGTGTGTCCCATGTCTGCTGGGTCTTGATTTTCCCCCCTAAACACACGAGACGGGTTTCATTCTCTTCTTCCATCATCATTAGTGCTAAACTCTGCCCATTAAGGGATGCTTCCTTCTCAGGAGAATGGCCAGTAAGTCCTCTGTGAGATTGGCTCAAAGAAATAATGAGGCCAGGAGTTAGGTAATTAAAACTGTCTGGCTAACATGCAGAGGTCATTTTTATAGCCCCGGGGCCTCTTTAGTTATACTCTAACACTGTCATGCTTTCTGTGACTGTGAGCATGTTTATTCTAAAACATTCTCACTCCTAAAAGATTGCTAAGTGCTCTTACTTTGTGAAGATTCAGTGCTGGATTTTGGCAAGGCAAAGTTTTATTCCTTTAGGGCCTGTTAGCTCATCAAAATAGTTAATATTCACCAGTCTGATATTCACAGATATTCACTTTTTCATTTAATCCTCTCCCTAATCCCATGAGGTATGGGATGTCACAGATGAGGACACAGGCAGGGGAGAGAAAGGACAAGTAGGTTTCTTGGACCCTTGAGAGTGAAAGTTGGGCCTGATATTAGGCTGGGATGGTATCAGCCAATCCCAACTGTCCTCAGGGAACTGGGACTTAGGGTCCCCTTTCCTTTTGTATCCCAAACTGTGCAGTTTCCCGAAGGCACCATTATCTTCTATGCTTTGGGTTAATTTTTTTTAAAAAGATAATAAAATATTTAAAATTTATCAACGAGTACAGAAAAATAAGTGAACAGACTATCATGTACCCACCACTCAGATCGAACAAATGTTAATTAGCCTTTTGTTGTATTTGCTTCAGATTTCTTTTTAAAAAGTTACAGATACAGTTACATTTCACATCTTTTAAATCATTTCATTCTCTCTTTCCTCCCCAGAGGCAAACTTTCCCTGAAACTGGGTGTGTCGTTGTTGTAGAACTTTATACTTTCACTGCATTATGTATAAAGCAGGTGTCCACACTAGTAGGTGTCCACACCTACTGTATACATAATGCAGTCAAAGTATAAAGTTCTACAATGGGGGCTCAGTGTTGGGGGTGTGCATGTGTGACTTATTGACATGAATGGAATCAAGACTGTAGGTGTCTTTGGTACCCGTTTCCCACTCATTATTATGTTTTCAAGATTGATCTATTTTAATGCAGGTAGTGCTCATCATTTAATTCTGACGGCCATGGTTTCTTTTGCTCATTTGGGATAGTTACGTCCCTCCAGATACAATATTCCATGGTTTGGATGTACCATTCCTCTCTTACTAGAAATCATGTTGTATTCACTATTTTCCACTTCTTAAAGTGCTTCAGTAAGCATTTGTGTATATACTTACCTCATTATATAATGCTTTTATTTCTATAAGATGGAGTTCTTAAAATGTTATTTAACAAGTATAGCCAGATTAGTTCTCAAACATGTTGTCGCAATTTTTACTCAGCCACTTTCCCACATAAATTTACCTTTTCCCAACCTGCTGAGGCACAAGCTGCCTTGCTGAGGTTTTATTTAGCATTTTTGGACTGCTGGTGAGTTTGGATCCAGCGTCAGTACATGCTCATGGGCCGTTCTGTGGGTTGTGTGCCTGCATCCTTGCCCAAGTCCATCTGCAGGGCTGGTGTACGTCTGCGGGGCATGGTTTCTGTGGAAAGCACCCCTGGAGTTGTGCACATGGCTGTCGTAGTGGGAAGCCCTTGGCGTAATGGGGATATTAACTTTCTGTTACTATTTTGTAGGATTTGAATATTTTCTCCATTCCAAGAAGATTTTGGGGTTTCACATCTTGCTTAAGCAGATTAACTTATGTCTATATTCTCACTCTTCCTAAGATGTTCTCTGTAATTTTTTTCTGCTATATATTATTTTTATTTTGAAATTTAATCAGCATGAACTGTTTAAAGAACCTGGATGATTTTCTTTCTATGTAATGACAACATAGCTAAGGCATTGGAACTTGTTCGCTTAAATATCAAGTGTTCCGCTGAAGAACAATGACGCTTGTAGGGTCTTGATTGCTACTTGTGTCCTCATCTTCTCCTTTGGACAATGTCCACTTTGATCTTTTCTGTTCAGACACTGGGAGGCTCACAGAGAGAGTCAGGCATTGTCAGCACACACAGAAGGGACACCTGCCTCATTTAGATTATGCTGGATTTGGTATTTTTGTTTTAAAATCAAGTAAGGAAACAAAACCAGTATCCTTTTCCCTACTTACCCTCAGGAAAGATGCCAGGACCTAAGTGTCCTAGAGACTGACAGGTGATCTCTTTGCCGCACCATCCTAGCGTTTTGGAGAGTCGAGACATAGTGGTTCACTTGCTCCTGCAGGTGCATGGGAGGGAACCGTGACTGGGCAAGGGGAGTCGTTTCTGCCACTTAGGAGCTGTAGCTGATTTCATGGTGTGAACAATTTGTGTATCCAGTTTTTATGTCTAAGCATACTTTACAGAAGTATTGAAGCACATGACAAGGGGGAAAAATGTTAACTCTCACTAGTGTTACTTTTAGCATATGCAGTTTAGGTATACTTCTAGAACATTCTTTTGCTGATACATGAAATGATTTTGGCCATTATGAGGATGAAGGGCCAGTTCCAGGAAGGGCCTGAGAAGGTGCAGGGCTGTTGCTAGGCGTCTGGCGGATGAATGATTAGGTGCAGAGTAGTGTTGTTACTCTACATGTGGCCAGCACTGTGGCAGAGGACAAACTCCCAGAATCCATGTAGACACAGGACAGTCTATTCTCCCTGTCAGATCTGAGGGCCTGACGTTTGCCCTTTGCAGCTCTTATCTGAGGAAGGAGCAGTGGGTCATCACATCCATCTTGCAGGTGGCAAAACTGAGGCAAAAAAAGAGGAGTCCAGACAGCTTCATGGGAGAGTTCGGGTGAGAACAAAGGGCCTTGGCATAGGTTAGTGAGGAACTTTGATTACATTGGTATCAGTTCTAGTTTGGGGGGATGTTAAAGGAAAAAAATGGGATGGGGATGGTGGCTTGTGCTTATAATTCTAGCACTATGGGTGGCCAAGGCAGGAGGATTGCCTGAGCCTCAGCAGTTCAGGACCAGCTTGAGTAAGAGCTGTAATGCTAGAGCTCTGGGCGTGCTAGCTGGGCATTGTGGTGGCACCTGTAGTTCCATCTACTCGGGAGGCTGAGACAGGAAGATTGCTTGTGCCTAAGAGTTTGAGGTTGCTGTGAGCTGTGATGCCTCAGCACAGAATGAGACTCTGTTTAAAAAAAAAAGAAAAGAAAAGAAAAAAATGATCCAGTGTAAAGCATGAGAGAAGGCTCCATTCAGGACCACTGTGGTAGGTGCAGGGACCCTTGTGACGGGGGAGAGCGATTGGGCTCCACTCCAAAAACAACAAGGGCAGGTGGGAGTTTAGAGCTGGGCAGCAGGTGCGGGTCAGTGGGTGGAAAATTCCTAGGAGGAAGCATGGGGGGAAGGAAGATTCTAACAGGATTCTTGCTGAAGGCAGGCCTGGGTGATCAGACATCCCCTGGTGATAGTGGAACATGGGAAGCCTGAGCAGATGTCAGGGTGACCAGACATCCAGGATTGGGGGGATCTTGCTAAACTGACTTAGCAGGGCTCTTCTTAAAACTGGATTTCATAAAAAGTACCCAGATGGGCCTGGGAGGAAGGTTTAGGGGCCTGACCAATGTTTGGTCAAGCAGAGAATCTTGTCAGGGAGTGTTAGAATGATTAGTTTGGTTAGAATGATGCCATTTGTGATACCAGTACTGGGCTGGACTCTTGGTGCTTGTATGTATAGGCATACGTGTATAACACGTGCAGTTATGGAGGAGAGGCCAGCCCTGGCTGCACCCTACATTTGTACATGCTAAATACACACATCTGTCTCTCACTCTGCCTTATTTTTGCTCATAGCTCTTGCCTACATGTGTATTTATTTGTATGCTGCCTACTGCCTGCGGGCATGGGAGCTTCCTGGGGTTAAACCCTTACTCCACTCGCCCTGTGTCTTCAGAGCCAGGCAGGTAACAGTACTCAGGACACATTTCCTGACTAAGTGGCCTGGGCTCTTCACCTGCCAGCTCACAGGTGTGCAACCCGGTTGCAGGGTCACACACAGTGGCTGTGATATGCAAAGTGGCTCCTATCAGCTCTAGTTCTGATGTCTCTAGAAGCACAGTTCCACCCCACAGGGCTGGAGCTACCATACACTGCCACCGTGGATGGTTTCCAGTGCCATGAAGGACGGACGGCTGGGCAGTGCTGACGTCGGTGTGCATGTTGGCATGTGCCCAGGGAGCGTGCTTGGGTTTCAGAGGGGGTGTCTGTAGGTGTGGCCCTTAACCCAAAGAGATGGCCTGTTGATGGGATCTCAGGCACCTTATTCAGACAATTTGGGGAGGTAGTTTTGCAAGCCTTTTGAAACCCCTCAGGTCACCCCTGCTTGGCCCTGTTTTTTACCTTTCCTATATCTCAGAGCTCCTGAATGTGAAGTAGACAGTCTCATGGTTTCTGACTGATGCATTCTGCACACACACACCCCCACCCTCCCGGAACTGGTGTGCTGTTCTCCAAACAGCGTTTCTCCACCCTCTTGGGAAGAGCTGAGAGCAGCCTGTGCCTGGGGGCACGGGACTCAGTGGGGATCAGAGTATTGTGGTCGTGGGTCACTGCCTTTTGAGACTGTCGAGGCCTGTTGGGAGCAGAGTAACCCCCATGCTCTCATTCCCACCATCTCTGTAATGGGTGTTAACTTCCAGGGCCACTAACTGAGAGAAGCACAGTGAACAAATCCAGAAGGGGGCTCTGGCTTCCATTCTGCGTACAGGGTTGGTTCTCAGGGAACACTCTTTTGTTTTTGTGGGTAGCCACAAGGCTTGTTCTTATTTTTTGGCCAGAAATAATGTCGTATTGTCATTATAATAACGTTGCAATGAATTGATTAGCCTCTGTGTGTGGTTGAACAGCAAATACAGTGTTTCACCACAGCACGAGAGCCTAGGAGGTAGGAAATTTGCTTTAGCTGGGGTGATGTCAATGTGATTATGTCATAGAGAATGGGAGATCTTTTGTCAGTTGCACTCGAAGATTAAGTTGGTTCTGTTAATCAGGGAATGAATAATGAGATGCGTGGGCAGTTTAGAAGGAGAAGGAATTAATAAGTGGGGCAACATAAGGTCTTACATCCACTAGTATCTGCACTTTGGTAAGAGTGAAAATGATCTAGAATTCTAAGATGTCAAGGCAATAAGGCAGGGGGCTAATTCTAAAACACTGAGGAATCGCTTAGCAACAGGACAGAAAGCCCAACTTAAAAATCTTTCCCTTTCCCCTAACAGAGAGTGTGGGTTCATTGGCGGGAGGGGAGAGAGTCTCTGCCTTCAGGCCTTGGGATGGAATTGGGCCAACACTATCAGAATCTTGAAAAGAAGCTAAAGGTATCAGGGTTCCATTGGTGGGTTCTCTGGTTAAGAAAATTTCAGTGAATTCACTCATTATAACCCAGATTGCCATTGATACCATATGGACAAGAATTTGGACAGTTTTTGTAGGGAATAAAGTGAAACATACAGTGAAAAAGACCTCTGCACCCTGCTTACTCATGTTATTTTTTCTCAATTGTGAATTTAACTATACCTGAAAAGGTGCAATGGTCTAAGAATGAAAGAGCATGACTCTGGCATCAAACCAGGGGTAGAATGTCAGTATGATTACCTTATTAACAGTTTTTTTTAACCTCTTTGAGCCTCAGTTTTCTCAGCTGTAAAATGGGGGTAATTATGTTACCATGGAGGATATTGGTTGAATTACAAAATAATTGGCAAATATATTTTTAAAAGTGAGCTCTCTCTTGGCTCTGCACCCATAGTACAGTGGTTACGGCGCCAGCCACTTATACCAATGCTGGTGTGTTTGAAGCCGGCCTGGGCCAGCTAAACAACAATGACAACTGCAACAACAACAAAAAGAAAGCTCAGCATTGTGGTAGACGTGTTAGTACCAACTACTTGGGAGGCTGAGGCAAGAGAATTGTTTAAACCCAAGAGTTTGAGGTTGCTGTGAGCTGTGACACCACGGCACTCTACCCAGGGCGACATAGACTCTGTCTCAAAAAAAAAAAAAAAAAAAGTGAGCTCTTTCTCTATAGCTCTTAATAAGCGGCATTAATGATGATGATATTGGTAATAATGATGATGGTGATGAAGATGGGGTGGTCATTTTCTAGGTTAGGGATGCTTCTTCCTTTGCGCAATAACCTTTTTTCTTAGGAAAAGGAGTTGTTCTCTGTGCTGCACCCTTGCACGTGTAAAGAAGTTCAGCATAGCTTGCATCTTGACCAAGTTCTGTTGACCACTTTATTGTTTAACTGCCCAAGATGCGTGCAGCTCTGTGATGAAAAGTTGTGCAAGGTGTTTCATCTGGTTAGTGGAGGGAAATTCAGCCAGTTATGAAGCAATCACTTGTAAGAAGTAAGTGAAGAGAGGAGGGAAATTTTCAAGGTAACAACAAAATATTTTTTATACCACTCAGTAGCATAAATTGGGGAAACATAGGTCATAGATGAATTTCCCACATGGCAAAAGCATATCACTTTGACAGGGAGGACGCATACCTGCTTCTTATTAAAGGGATATAAAAGAACACAAAAATTATCTAAAACACCTCCAATTGGACCAGGATACTGCATGTTAATGGGTGCTGTTTATTTCTCTCATTTATTCAAGGCCTTCTTACCACCTGCTGTCTAAGCACATTCTCTGTTCCAAATGCCTAGTGTGCTCCCACACTGCCTGGCCCGTGGCTGAATTCTATCAACCCGTCACACCCAGGTTCAAAGCCCTGTAGTTTGGCTTTGAGGCTTGGACAACTGCTTGAGCCTTGATGAGTTCATTTTCCTCATCTATAAAATAAGGATGTTACTGCTGTTACAGCAAATTACCACAAATGGTGGCTTAAAGCAATGAAATTTATTACCATATAGTTCTAGTCAAAAGTTCCAAAGTGGATCTTACAGGGCTAACCTCAAGATGTCAGCAGGAGTCCTTCCGGAGGCCTCTGGGGAGAAGCATGTCCTTGTCCCCCACCTGCATTCCTTAGTCAAGGCCATGGTGCCACGCTGCTCCTGGGTCATACCTCCTTTGACTGTGATCTTCTTGTGTTCCTCTTATAAGGTTGCCTGTGATTACTTGGGTGTACCTAGGTATTCAAATGACTCCTCTCATTGTGAGGCCCTTACCCTGAAAAGGTAAATTAACACATTCACAGGTTTTGGGGCTTAGGACATGGACATTTTCAGAGGACCAATATTTTGCCCATCAGGAGATTCTACAGTGTTGTAAATTAAGTGGTGTGATATATGTGTACAAGTATACACACAAACACACACTGTGTTCTTAGTGTTGTGCTTTATTCCGCTCTCTCCTGCTCTTGGCTGACATGCCCAAGGTCGCATGTAGACCCTCTGCAGTGTTCCCAGAGGGCCTGGGTCTGGAACGTGCCCCGCTGTCCCCAACTTGCTGTCCTTCTGTCTTCCCCATTATTTTTGTCTGTTGAAACTTATCGTTAAGGGGCCATCTCAAGTTCCCTTTCTGCATGAATGAGTTCCCTGGCTTCACAGGTATTTGTGTCCCCCGTGTTACTGACCAGTGACCCCTGTGAAGAACAGTTTTGCATTCAAATATTCAAAACGCCATTGACTTTCTTCATCAGTGAAGGTAACCAGGCTGATTGTGAACCAGGTTTAAAGGGCGGAATGACCAGTTCATACTGGCCCCATTTAGATGGATCACCCACATAGCAGAAGGTTGAACTTGGCTATGTTAATAGGCTTGTTCTTGACATTTCATCAATGTGGGAAAGCTAGTTGGTTAATCCAATTAAAAAACAGCTAGGACAACGCTTTAATTAGGCAGATAGTCATTTTCCATAGGTCATTATTGATTACTTAGTCTCTTCAGTCTTTTCTCTATTTCATTAACTTTTTTTTTTTCCAGGTTAATGTGAGGCTACAAACAACTAGGTTATAACATTTGCATATGTGAGTCCCTCTTATAGTTACGTCTCACCCCCAAAAGGTGTGCCAATGTACCCTTACATTGTGCCCATTAAGTGGAAACACACCAATCCCTTCCCTTCCTCCCCTCCCTATTCCTCCTCCTCTCAACTTGAACTGAATTGAATTGAATTTTTTTCCTATGTGGGCATGTTTTAGATCGTCTACTGCTTCATATTAGAATTGAGTACATTGGATATTTGCTTTTCCACTCTTGTGATACTTTACTAAGAAGAATGTGTTTCAACTCCATCCAGGTTAATACAAAAGATAGAAAATCTCCATCTTTTTATGGCTGAATAATATTCCATGGTATACATATTCCACAGCTTGCTAATCCATTCCTGGGTTGATGGGCATTTAGGTTGTTTCCACATCTTGGCTATTGTAAATTGAGCTGCGATAAGCTAGTGTAAATGTCCTCATGATAAAATGATTTTTTGTTCTTCTGGGTAGATGCCCAGTAATGGGATTGCAGGATCAAATGGGAGGTCTAATTTGAATTCTTTGCGGATTCTCCATACTTCTTTCCAAAGAGGTGGTATTAGTTTGCAGTCCCACCAACAGTATAAAAGTGTTCCCTTCCTTCCACATCTGCACCAATATCTGCAATATTTCATTAACTTTTAATAGAAAATGTATACATAATAAAATGGGTAAAAGTAAGTTTCCCAATAGGCCGCATTCCTAGGCCTCTCCCTGGAGGCAGGAGTGTGACTTGCTTCTTGTCTGTCTCTCCTGAGATTGTGTGTGTGTGTCTTTTACATGTTCTGCTTGTTTACCTTTTCACCTAACAGTGTATCTTTGGGGGGATAATTCCACATTAGCATACATGAATCTTTACCATTTTCAGTGGCTGCATAGCACTCCCTTGGATTTTTAGATTGTAATTTACTTAACCAGTTCTCTGCTGATGGATATTTAGGTTCTTTCCAATATTTTGATATTTTAAGCTGATTTTTTTTTTTATCAGCATATTGGTCCTTTTTTCTTACACAGACACAGCCAAATGTCCCTTTAAGTGCCAATTGTAGCACCATTAAAGACTCTGTTTTTTTCTGAGAGAACTTGAAAAATTGATGTGTGCTTGGTTAGCGGGAAGCTTAAAAGAATTTTTCTTCAAGTTACCCATTGAGACCCTAAATAAGAATGAAAATAAGCTTAAAAGAGTGCATAAAATCAGAGAATCATGGTAGGTGAGAATGGCTGGTGAGGGATCAAGAGTTAGGGTTAGTCAATCTCAAATATCCTGACCCATCCCAGGTTTGGGGTTATGGTTTCCCCACCATTTGACATTGATGCCCCCCAGCCCCTCCCAAAGGGGCTATGCATTTGGCCTTAGGAGGACATTGGAACTTGTAGAAAGAAGGAAGATGTAAGTGTTGGCTAGGTCCAGTTTCCGCAGCATCAGGGGTGGTCGTGAGAAAGGGGAGAGCCCATCTGAAGAGCCACTTGTGTAGGGAGAAATCTTTCTCAAACGGGAGATCTCCTGAGGCTACAAGAAGTACCGTCTAAGGCAGTGGTTCTCCACCTTCCTAATGCTGTGGTCCTTTAATGCAGTTCCTGTGGGTCGCAACCCACAGGTTGAGAACAGTTGGTCTAAGAGGTCTTTACAGTTGATAAATAAAGATGGAGAGGGCGGCGCCTGTGGCTCAAAGGAATAGGGCGCCAGCCCCATATACTGGAGGGGGTGGGTTCAAACCTGGCTCTGGCTAAAAACTACAAAAAAACAAAAAAAGAAAGATGGAGAATGTAATGGGAGTTCCAATTTCATCCAGGTCATTACCTCTGTCATCCAAGGAAAATACACTCTTTTTTTTTTTGTTGGGGATTCATTGAGGGTACAAGAAACCATGTTACACTGGTTGCATTTGTTGGGTAAAGTCTCTCTTACAATCGTGTTTTGCCCCCAAAAGGAAAATACACTCTTGCAGCAAATGCATATGTGGCCCACACAGACACCTGTGACTTTGGGTGTTATAGCCTTTTGAGCTGTGGCTGCAAGGAGACTTTGCAGTCTCAGAAGCCCTGAATCCCTTACCTTGCCATCATTTCCAAAACCAGACTTCCACAAATAATCCCTGTTGGTGTGATAAGAAAACAATTGACTCACTTTGGTTACCTATCAGCCTTTAACAAATGATGTGAGGACAGCAGAAATGAAGTATGAGAGCCTGTCACGGAAGAGAAGGGAAGAAAGTTGTGCTATTAAATGAAGCATGCTCTTTGAAGTATGGCAGTAAGCATTCATTTGGAATTTATTTGTCTTCTGCATTTGGATCAGTGAAGCTATTAACACTAAAGATTTAGTGCCACAGAAAGACCTTCAGAAACTGAAGATGTCACAAGCAATGACTGTGTCAGCATTTTGATGACTACCCCCCAGCCTGCCCCCTGTGACAAGTATTGTCATAACGTAGACCTGCTCTGGCGGTTTTAGAGGCAGGGATGTACTCAGAATAAGTGATCTGGGCAAAAATCAAGATAGTTGCGTGAATATTTAAGGAAAAGTCTCATCATGGTGCTTGAGGCAATTGTGGAAGGTTGCTTGTCATCCTGGAATTTACTAGTTGAAGAGGAAGATGGGAATTTGGGGTTGAAAAAGAGTAACTATTTTGAGGAGGAGTCTCCCATTCTTCAGCATCTAATTCCTAACTTAAGGAATTTGAACTGGTTGCTAAGGCCCTGGTCCAAATAATAATAGCTTGAATGACAAATTCAAATTTTTTTTTTTTTTTTTTTTGAGACAGAGTCTCACTATGTTGCCCTTGGTAGAGTGCTGTGGCGTCACAGCTCACAGCAATCTCAAACTCTTGGGTTTAAGCAATTCTCGTATCTTAGCCTTCTCAGTATCTGGGACCACAGGCACCCACCACAATGCCCCCCTATTTTTTGTTGTAGTTGACATTGTTGGCCCAGGCTGGGTTCGAACCCTCCAGCTTCTGTGTATGTGGCTGGTGCTGTAACCACTGTGCTATGGGATGCCAAGCTGATAGATTATTTTTTAAGAAATAGAATTTTCATACTTTTAGCTTATGCATTGACGTAAACTAACTTATGGCTTACTATGTTATTATCAAGTGGAAGGTTTGGGAAGATACACTTTAATGAATATCGAAAACTGGTTCAGATGCACTTTAATGAATATTGAAAACTGGTTCAGTTACCAGTTTTCATGCACACGTATTTGTTTTTCAGGCACTTGAAAGCAAGACATTTTGCTGTCTTGCTTGGCAGAACTTTATTTTTCAGGCGGGACATGGATTTCTGTAGGTCTCTGTGATGAATTAGCCTTGCAAAATGTTTGTAGTGGTGTGTGTTTTAGTGAAGAATTTTAGCTGTACATTCTGCTAGAAGGAGAATTGGAAACAAAGTATTTTCCTTCAAGTTACCAGTTGAGACCCTGAATAAGAATGAAAATAAGCTAAAAAAGAGTACTTAAAACCAGAAGATCCTGGTAAGTGAGAAAGGCTGGGGAGGAACTTCCAAAATTGCCTAATTTCTGCGCAGAGAGTTGCCTAGACATAGAAACAGTCAGACTCTACTACTGTGGTTACCCATTCAGATTCTCTGGGGTCAGTAAGACTATATTGGTAGGGTTAGCAGACAGGTTATTTCCTTTTACGAATTGATTGTGTTCTAGGTCTAAAAGGCATCTTTCTATTTCCTAGATTTCTCAAGCCAAATATCAACCAAATTCGGTTTTTGCTGCTTAGTTCCCTTCCTTCCTAAAATCTATTTAAAATATTATCCTGGCTTGGCACTGGGAAAAATAATGTGCTTAGTGGAAAAGAACATTTTAATTTATGATAGGAGGCCTGGGGGTAAGTCTGTAGGCCCAAGTTGCATGGTCCAATAATGACTGTAGGCTCCAGGCAGTGCTGTTAATAAAGTTAATAACACAATCAATCTGATTTGTTTATAGAATGACTAAAAAGCACAAAAAGGCAATGAGCCAATATTAGCTTATTCTAAGCTAACAGCGCAGATCATTTCAGCATCATCTGATTATTTCTTGGTTTAATTGGGATGGATATAATTTTACCAAGTGGTTGGTTTAGTGTTCTGCCGTGAATCAAAAAGACAGCTTCTGAATTCCTGATCCTTGTTAAACATCAGAGGTATCTTTTTTTTTTTTTTGTTAGGGTAGGGTACCTCATGAACTGTGGGACAGTTGCACTGAAACTATAACTTTAATAGAGGTGGGGAGTCACAAGAGGAGAGAGACTTGCCCCGTGTAGGAAAGAGCATTGCTTGGGTCCCGGCCCACCGGCTCTCAGGCTCGGCAGCCTGTGGTGGGTGGCTTGACTCCCCACCTGGCTCCTGTGACTGGCAACTGCCGTGGCGACTCCCGCCTGGCCCCTGCAACCTGAGGCCCGTGACCAGTGACTCCTACCCAGTTTCTGTGACTCACACCCAGCGCCTGAGACCCGCAGCCAGTGGCCGGTGACTCCTGCCTGGCTCCTGTGACCCCTGAGGCCGGCGACTCCACCCTCTGGTTGCCCGCCCAGCTCCTGTGACCCTTGAGACTGGTGGCAGCACCCTCCAGTTCCCTGTCGGCTACTGCGTCCTGCTTTCAGCAGTACCCCAAATGGGCAGCACCACCACCAACAGTGGCAGTGCGACCGTTGACAGTGTTGGTAGCTCCACGTCCCTCCCAGTGGGGTCAAATTGAACTGCCCGTGGACCCTTGCTGCTTAGATGCTGAAGACCTTTTGAACTCTCCCACCTGATCAGTGTTTGTGTCAACCGGAACAATTGGTTTGGATCTCTTGACCTGGGCCAATCACCCGGTTGTGTACCCTGGTTGTGTTGTTGTGGGAGTGTGGGATTTTCCCCTTTCAGTTGTTGCTGGTGGGGGTGGTGGTGTCTTAGTTGCTTATATATCTCCACACCTGAGATTTCAACCCCAAGCCACTGATTCACTAGGATTGGACAGAGGCTAGCTGAATACCGGTCAGCACCATCTAGCCCCACCACACCAAGCAGGTTTCCAGAGTTCAGGTAGTAGTTCTGATTGGGACCTTTGCAAAACTGTAAGGGAAAAGCCGTAATCACTCATCCCAGGTCTTTAGTAAAGGGCTGGTTAAGTACAGCTCTAGGAGCCCTCAATTCAATTTCGCCTTGCTGCCTTCTCCAGCCAAACGGTGAAAAATAATCATGGGGTGGAATCAGTGGAAAAATTCTGGCAACATGAATAATCAGAGTAGATCAACTCCCCCAAGGAATGACAGTGGAGACACAACAGAAGCTTCCATTCATAAACAAATGGCTGAGACGTCAGAAATTGAATTCTGAATTTGGATTGCAAATAAGATTAACAGAATGGAGGTAATGATGGAATTAGAAATTCAAGGAGCAATTCAGAAAGTGTTTCAAGAATTCAATGAATTCAAAGACATAATCACCAAAATTTTTGACACATTGAGGCAAGAACTTGCAGCCCTCAAAGATCTGAGAAATATAGTAGAATCCCTCAGTAACAGAATGGAGCAGGCAAAAGAAAGGATCTCTGACATTGAAGACAAAGCTTTTGAATGCTCCCAAATGCTCAAAGAGGAAGAGACGTGGAGAGCAAAAATGGATCATTCCCTGAGAGAATTGTGGAACCACTCTAAAAGAGCAATCATTCGCCTCACAGGAATCCCTGAAGGAGAAGAGGATGGTCCAAAAGGCACAGATACTCTACTCCAAGAGATAATTGAGGAGAATTTCCAAGCATGGCAAGAGATACTGAAATTCAGATAGCAGACAGTTTCAGAAACCCAGTGCGACTCAATCCAAATAAAGCATCTTCTAGACACATTGTAATTAACTTTGCCAAAGTTAATATGAAGGAGAAAATCCTGCAAGCAGCCAGATGTAAGAAAATCATAACCTACAAGGGGAAGAATATTAGAATGACTGCAGATCTTTCTGCTGAAAGTTTTCAAGCCAGAAGAGGATGGCCATTGACCTTCAATCTCCTAAAACAAAACAACTTTCATCCCAGAATCCTGTATCTAGATAAATGGAGCGTCATTTATAATAGAGAAGTTAAATACTTTAATGACATACACACATTGAAGAAATTTGCCATAACCAAACCAGCTCTTGAGGATATCCTCAGACCCATCCTCCATAATGACCAGGACAATGCTCTCCCATCAAAGTAAACTCACTCTGAAATTCTTGAACAAAACCTAGTTTTCACAGTGGTGAAAACTTGACACACAAAATACTACCAGGCTTATCAATACTCTCAATTAATGTGAATGCCTTAAACTCTTAAGAGGCACAGTTTGCTGACTGGATACAAAAACTCAGGCCAGGTATCTGCTGAATACAAGAATCTCATCTTACCTTAAGGGATAAATATAGACTCAGGGTGAAAGGATGGGCATCTATAATCCAGGCAAACAGAAATCAGAAAAAAGCAGGGGTGGCAATTTTACTTGCAGATACACTGGGTTTTAAACCAACAAAAGTAAGGAAAGACAAGGATGATCACTTCATATTTGTTAAAGGAAACAGTCAACATGATGAGATGTCAATTATTACCATTTATGCACCCAACCAGAATGCTCCTGAATTTATAAGGGAGATTGTAACAGAGATGAGCAATTTACTATCTTCCAGCACCATAATAGTTGGAGATTTTAACACTCCTTTGGCAGTGTTGGATAGATCCTCCAATAAGACACTAAGCAAAGAAATTTTGGACTTAAACTTCACCATATAACAATTGAATTTAACAGACATCTCAGAACATTTCATCCTAACAAAACTGAATACACATTCTTTTCATCAGCCCATGGAACATCCTCCAAAATTGATCACATCTTAGGTCACAAGTGTAACCTCAGCAAATTTAAAAGTATAGAAACTATTCCTTACATTTTCTCAGATCATCATGCAATGAAAGTTGAACTCACCAATTAACAGGTATCTGCATACTCATTCAAAGACTAGGATCTGATCAAACTAAAAAGCTTCTGCACAGCTAAGAACACAGTAAGTAAAGCAAGCAGACAGCCTTCAGAATGGGAGAGGATATTTGCAGGTTATGTTTCTGACAAAGGTTTGATAACCAGAATCCACAGAGAACTCAAACTTGTTAATAAGAAAAGAACAGGTAATCCCATTTCATTGTGGGCATGGGACTTGAACAGAAGCTTTTCTGAAGATGATAGGCGCGTGGCCTACAGACACATGAAAAAATGCTCATCATCTTTCATTATCAGAGAAATGCAAATCAAAGCCACTTTGAGATATCTTCTGACTCCTGTAAGAGTGGCTCACATAACAAAATGCCAAAACTACAGATGTTGGCATGGATGTGGAGAAAAGGAACACTTCTGCACTGCTGGTGGGAGTGCAAGGTAATATGTACCTTTTGAAAAGAAGTATGGAGAATATTCAGGGATCTAAAAATAGACCTGCCATTTGATCCTGCAATTCCTCTACTAGGTGTATATCCAAAAGACCAAAAATCACTTTACAACTAAGATATTTGCACCAGATTGTTCATTGCAGCTCAATGCATAATAGCCAAGTCATAGAAGAAGCCCAAGTGCCCATCGACCCATGAATGGATTAATAAATTGTGGTATGTGTATACCATGGAATATTATGCAGCCTTAACAAAGATGGAGACTTTACCTCTTTTATGTTTACATGGATGGAACTGGAACATATCCTACTTAGTAAAGTATCTCAAGAATGGAAGAAAAAATATCCAGTGTACTCAGTACTATTATGAAACCAATTTACAATCACTAACACTTTCATATGAAGAATAGATCACAACTATGGCCCAAGATGAAAGAGGGAGGAGGGGGGCTGAGAGGGGAGAGAGGAGGTTATATAGAGGGAGGGTGAATAGTGGGATCACACCTATGGTGCATAATGCGAGGGTACATGTAAGATCTATTAGTATAGAGTATAAACGTCTTAACACAATAATTAAGTACAGGAGATGAAGTATTTATTAACCCATGTGATGTAAGCGATCCTAATTCTATATGAAATCAGCACATTGTACCCCATAATACATTAATGTATACATGATCTATGTGTTTATGATTTTATAATTAAAAAAAAAGTCAGAAGCATCTTTCTAAGCTTCCACCAATTCAGTTTGACTAACAATAGTGGGGCACCTAAAATGTGAAAGTCACAGTAGGTCAGTGGAGGCTAAATTTTTGTCCATTTTGTGATGAAGTTGCTCTAGTATGAGGAAAGAATTTATTTTTAAATGATGTGCGCCTACAGCGGACAGCCTGTGTGGTACTTTTTGTAAATATTGTTTGAGACTTGTTCTTAACAACTTCAGGTTAGAGATTATTACACACTGGAAAAGATGATAAAGAAACAGATTCTTGTTTCTGTTTTTATAATAATAGTAGGTGGGTTAGCCAGTGTATCCCTGGACTTGGCTTAGGTCTGAGTTCTGTTCCTATCTGAGCTGCTGATACCAAGTTAAGATACTTTGAATGGCTCCATGAATTTTTTAACCACTAGAAGATACGTGTCTATCTATAGTTCACAAAATCCTAAAATATCTTTAGGACATCCTCATGGCACATGGATTTTGTGCTGCATTTTCAGGGAATTTGGGAAGATTAGGCATTCTTGGAGCCTAGGGAAACATCTCTTCTTTGCCTTCTTCTTGGTTGCTGGACCCTCAGAGCATTTCACTCAGAGAGAACTGGGTGCACATCATTAGATGGGCTTCATGGCATGGATAGGAGTCCATTGAAACTGATGAACTAAAGCAAAACAGAGTGGCCTTTTTCAGAGCCATAGTGTACAAAGTTAAAAGCCTAAGTAGTCATTGAGAATTCTTTAGTCGCTATAGAAAATGTGTTTTCTTTTAGTCTTGGAAATCCAGCTCTTCAAAGATTGCTTCCTTCTGGATAAGGAAGGAAATAGTCATGGTAAGGTGCGTCCAGGTAGTGATTTGATTTTCTTTGAAATGTTGAAGGAAAATGGGGAAGGATTCAATGTTTACAATTTGCACACCTCATCAGGGCAAAAAATATTTAGCATTTCAAGAATAACTTTTTGTTTGACATTTCTAGTAATTTGCCATAAAGATTTCATTTTGATAAAAATTTGCTGTTTTTTAAAATGGAATAATGGTTTTCTTTATAAATCGAATACATGTCTCTTCTTCAAAAAATGTGATTTTCAAAACATTGGAATTTTAATTTCTCCCACAATTATGCATTCTCTAAAGTCCTTTCATCTGTGTAAAAATCTGCCTTCTCTTTTCTTTTTCTACCGAATTTTACTTATTTAAGCAGAATGAGGACTTTTATAAAGAAATATCATATCATAAATTCACAAATTTAATATTTTTACCAGTCAAAACAAACAGTGATCTCAGGATTATTCAGCTGTATGATGTTACTTAAGCATTCAAGCATAGAAGTGCATGTTTTAAAATAGATCTAGAAGGAGTCAAATTTTTGTGCCTGGAGAGAAACCTTTGAGGTTCTTTCTGCACAGGCTTGCATAGGAACTTAGAGGAATACATTGTGGAGGAGGACAGGGAGAGGACTACTCCCTTCCATGCTGAGTGGAAGGTCATTAGCGTATATTATACTTACTTTGCAGATCTACAGCCCAGGAGAAGGCTGGAAAGACGAATAGGGAACCAGAGAGCCCCAAATAACAGCAATTATCAAGACTGTCTTGGGCACTGGCACCAGTTGGTGCCAAGTGTCATTAGGTTTGGAGACAGAAAAGGGTGACTTACGACTCCTGCTCTTGACTTCGGCTCCTGGGTAGGCAAGATGTGAAGGGCTACAGCGGAATGTGTAAGTGCAGCAATGTGGGCCTCACAATGTTTGTGCCTCACAAGGAGGGTAGCCATGAGAGGCAATTGAGAAAACCTCATAAGAGGAGGAAATAGGCCATGTCAGCCTTTAAAAAATGAAAGGAATTTTGCCAAGCAGAAAGAACAAGGAGTAAAGGAAGGAGGAGGTTGGTGGAACTTAGACAAAGGCCACTGGGGTGAAAGGTCATGGGCATGTTTGTACAGGTGACAGATGTTTTGGTTCGAGGTGACAGGCATATGACAGAGAGGCAATGGACGGTGGCTGTGGGGACAGACGAGCCTACAAAGCTAGGGTAGGGTTTGGAAGGCCTTTGAATGCCATAGGCAACTTGCAGAGGCATTTGAACTTTATCTTACAGACCTGAAACTTCAACATAACATAATGAGATCTTCGTTTTAGAAAAGGAATTCCAGTAGCAGCTGGGAAGGAGTGGGGTAGCAGGCAGGCTTGCTGGGGGCCAGGGACCAAGAGGGAGTCTGGAGATAAGGATGAAGATAAATCCAAAGATGAGATATGAAAGGCTTGACCCAGAGCCATGGTGTCGGGAAGGAAGGGCAGACGAGCCTTTGAGGGTCTTTTTATCAGAAGACCTGAATGCACTTGGTAATGGAAATGAGAGTGAGAGGAGTCAGGTGGACAAATTTCTAGTCTATGTCAACTGGATCTCCAGAAATGAGAGATGGAACGTAGGAGAGGGAGAAGTTCTAAGGTGAAGATACTGATTTTCCCTTTGGCAATGTGCTGGGGTTTTTTGTTTTTTTTGAGACAGTCTTACTCCTTCACCTTGGGTAAAGTGCCATAGCATCATAGCTCACAGCAACCTCAAAACTCTTGGGCTCAAGTAATCCTCTCACCTCAGCTTCCTGAATAGCTAGGACTATAGGTGCTTGCCACATGCTCGCTAATTTTAGAGATAGGATCTCTCTCTTGCTCAGACTGGTCTCTTAAGTCCTAAACTCAGGTAATCCACCTGCCTCTGCCTCCCAGAGTTCTCGGATTAGAGCTGTGAGCCACCGCACCCTGCCTGGTGACAGTGCTCTTGAGAGGCCGGCCAGGGCCCCAAGAGACAGCTGGGAAGGTGAGGTTTGTACATGAGATTAAAAACTAGATCCAGGTCAAGAAGCCCACAGGGGACCGATGGGGGTGAAGCTATGGAGACAACCGAGATTTTCCAGGGGGAGGGTATAGAACAGGAAGAAAGGAGATTTCTGATGAAATCTTGGTGGCCATTGGTATCTGAAGGGAGAAGGAAGAGGAGGGACATAAAGACAGAAGAAGAGGACTGTTGGGGAACCAAGAAGAGAGTTTTAGGAGGGAGGACAAGGCCCTCCAGATGTCACACCAGAGACCAGTAAGATGAGCAGTGAGTAAGGGCCACTGGGTTCAGCAGCTGGAGGACCCCCGGGGAGCTAGCTCAGCTAGTTTCAGATAGGTGGTGGTGAGGGGGAAGGTCACATTGCAGAGAGCAGTGGGCACAGTGGAGGCCACACCCAGATGACTAGCAGCTCCAGATGCCAGCCTCATTGAGCCTGGCTGGGGTACTTGGCCATTCAGTTTTAAATGCGCAACACTGGTATTTAACAGCCCACGGAGTGTGTGCCCTGCTTTGACCTCTTTGTATTTTTAAAACTTTGTCACTCTGTCCCTGCTTTTGTTCCTTAGAATTTATGTTCTTGGGTTGTCTGAAGGCTTTTAGTTTTTAAAAAAGGCTTTTATTTTATAGGCTCTCAGATCATTTTCCTTGCTGTCATCTTTCCTGCCACCAGCGCCTGCCTGCCTCCCTCTCCCTCCCCCTCTCTCCCTCTCTCTAGCTGTCTCTCTGACACACACACACACACACACACACACACCACTGTGTCCTGTGTTGTATAATCACATTGAAAGTGCTCAGACTGCTCTTTCACGAGTTTTGTTTTTGATGTTTCTAATTAGCTTTCCTGGAACAGGGGAAAGATGTTCAAGTGATTCCTATTTATTGTGGGAACAATAACAATTTATGCTAATCTTGTGTGCCCTAAGAAGACCAGAGAGCTTCGTCTTTACAATGCTTGAAGGAGGCGAATGCTCATTGTTTGGCTAAATGACAGAGTGACCGCTGGGGAAGGGTGGATGGCAGCTCACCCTGTGACAGGGTCTGACCCTCTGTCACTGTCATCTGTGGCTCTTGTGAAGTGTGAGCTCTGGCAGGGGTGTGGGTCAGCCTAGCATAATGTGCTGAGGAGGGGACGGGAGACTGAGTCTTGTTCTCTGGCCCCTTAAGGACTCGCACTCTCGTCTGTAAAGTGGAGCTGAATGTCACTTCTGTGTACTGTGCTCAGGAACTGTGAGTGGCAATCCCTTGGTCCTGTGTTGTCACCCCTGGGGCCGCTTAGCTCATGGAACTCTTTACATACCTGAGTACCACTGTCCTGTTCTCACCGTGGGTCACAGGTAGTCCCCCACCCTCAGTCACCAGCACCCCTGTGTGGCCTTGGCGTCAGTTCCTGCTGCTGCCCAGCAGGCCTTTCTCCCCCACCCCCAGCCTGTCATCCCCCAGGGGGCGATGTGTGCTACAGCCTCTTCCTCACGGAAGCTCTGTTCTCTCGCAGGCTCCTGAAGTCTGCAGCAGGGAGGTCCTGTTTGTTCACACAGACACGTAGATGAAGGATTCACTGTGGGTGCAGGGAACAGTGAGGGGGTATCCGAGGAAGAGGGAGGCCCCATGGCAGTTCTCAGCCCAGGCCCTGGCAGTTGGTCACCACCGCCGCTGCTAAAGGGCTTTTCTGTCTTCTGGGAAATGAACTTAATCAACCTGACAGACTCAGGACCAGCAGGTTAGGGATTCAAGTGGCCAGGGAGAAAATGAATGCAATGGAGTATCTGGTGTCACCATAGTCCTTGAACCCTGTTCTTTCTTCACCAACCTTTCTCTTTGGCTTAATTCTCTTTTAAAGATAGGGTCTTGCTCTGTCGCCCAGGCTGGATGGCAGTGGCATCATCACAGCTCACTGCAGCCTCAGACTCGTGGGCTCAAGCTGTCCTCCTGCCTCAGCCTCCTGGGTAGCTGGGACTACAGGTGCGCATCATTGTGCCCCTCTAATTTTTTAACATTTGGTAGAGATGGGGTCTGGCCATGTCACCTGGGCTGGTGTTGAATTCCTGGCATGAAATGATCCTCTCATCTCAGCCCCACAAAGTGCTGGGATTATAGGCATGAGCTGCTGCATTCAGCCCAGGTTTTCTTATTCTCTGCCATACCTCCCATCCCACCTCCTGGAGATTAGTGAAAGGGGACACACACCTGCTTGTTCTGGGTCTTCCTCCTCCTCAGAGCTCCATGAGGCAAACCCACCCGTTTCCTCTCGGGTAGGAGGTGAGTGGGGAGGGCTGGGTCATGGGCACGGGGACAGTCCCCAAAATTGTTATGAATTGGTTTTCTTGGGAGAAAGCCACTGGGCCACCCATTACTCTGTGATAAATCTGTTTTGGGGTTTTGTATATATTTATACTTAATGGTTATTCTTCTGGCTGGTTCTAAAGCTTCAGCAACTAGTGTTCTGAGGGGAGAATCCTACTTGACAACAATTTGTGGGTTTGGGCAGAAGGTCCTTGTTCAGACACTGTTCGTTTGTGTATTTTGTGATGACTGCGTTCTGCCCCTCAGGTGTGGGCAGTTAGGTACAAGCCTTGGAGACAGACGGACCGAATTCTCTCGCGAGAGTTCACGTTCCCGTAGGAACCCTACCCTGAAGACTCAGAGTTCATTGTGCTCAATGGAAGTGAATTCTTCTCACTGGAAAGATTTGAAAATCATGCCTTTGTCTTCCTCTGGACCGTGACAGAGTGTGCAGCCCTGTCAGATAGGCGAGGGCGGCAGCGAAAGGCGTGTTCCCGTGTTGAGGCACCTCTTTGATGGTGACTGAAGAACACAGGCCCTGAGGCCCTGGCGTTGCAACACATTGGGGCTGCTGGTGGTTTCTTTTCATACAGGAGCCTTTGTCTCCGGAAGCAGGCGAGTTCTGATGGTGCAGAAGCCAGCTTTGTAGTCTCTCTGTGGAAAGATGACTTGCTTCTGAAAGTCTGAGGAACGGGAAGCACTGGGTGGCTGTGGCATTTCCTTGGCCTGTTTAGGCAAAGCCTGAGTTGCTGGGGTCTGGAGACAGTTGACTGTGTGGTTCTCGTTTGTTTATTTGGTTTAAAAAGGACACAGGCTACTTAGTGAAGACTGGTGGACCCCAACCTGTTAATTACCTCTTGTCGACACCACAGGGGCAGCAGCTCCCACTGTGACCCCCTCCTTCCTACCTGGGAGAAGGACTCCAGGGTCTGCAAAGTTCTCTGAGATTTCCTCTGGACAAAGGGCCTGTGGGAATCTTAGAATGTAGTGTGACTTTCCAGACTCCATGGGGGACCTGGTCCTTTTTGCAGGGGGAGACCTCTTATAAGAACACTTCTTTTGGCTCCAGGGGACACCTCATGTTCAGCAGGTGACAGGTGGCACCAGGACGCTAGACCCATTTTGACCTCTGGGTGTCCCTTTGCACGAGAGCACACTTACCCATGTGGGTTTCTTTGGACAAAGATATTCGGTAAGGGGCCATGCTGGGTGAAAAGTAACTGGGGTGCCTGGGCGCATGTTGTCATTATTGTCCCCCACACGTCAGTGGCAGGGGTAGTGGAGCCACGATGAAACCAGTTTCCTGAATCTGAATGTTCTGTTTCTCTTTGTTCACAGCGGGGCCTTTTCTGAAGTGGTTTTAGCCGAAGAGAAGGCAACTGGAAAACTCTTTGCGGTGAAGTGTATCCCCAAGAAGGCGCTGAAGGGCAAAGAAAGCAGCATAGAGAACGAGATAGCCGTGCTGAGAAAGTAAGTGCGGGAGGGGCGGCCCCCGTCCCCCTGCGTCTCCGTCCCACGGCCTGCCGAGAGGGGCAGAGGCTGCCAGTGGTGGCCGATGACCAGATGGTCACACAGTGTGCAGAGCGCTGCCATGTGGATGTGTTATATCTGTAATGCTCGCAGCCACTGCTGGAGGTGGTCACCACTAATGCGGAACACAGCTGTCAGGTTGACGTGGTTTTGAACTGACACCTGCCAGTCTTGATAGCTCAGTGACCTTGGGCTGGTTACAGAACCCTGAGTCTCCTCTGGAAATGGAGTTCATAGTTCCTCCCAGCAGGGTGTTCTAAGGGTTGGGTGAGGTGGCTCTAACCAAGTGTAAAGCGTTTAGCGTAGAAACTGCCACATGGTAGGTGCTGGCTGAAGGTCACTGCTGCCGCTTCCTCTGTGAGTACTGTTCCTGCTACTGTCATTACTGCTGCTTTATTTTATACTAAGGAGATGACACTCACAAAATAAAGCCATGTGCCCAAAGCCTTGCTGCTTTAAGTGGCAGAGCCTGGAACATCTGCCCCCCAGGGTTATTCTACACTTTCTGATAGTTTCTCCCTCTCTCTGCCATAGATGTGGCCTCAGGTACCTAGCAGGTTCCACAGGGGGCTTCCCCTCTTCATCGAGTTTTAGTTTTGCTCCTTATGTGTAATGGAATGTACATAGATGGTTGTATCCTGAGATGCTCTTTCACTGGCACGGTGTCTGGTTCTGCTCTGTGTGCTGTCCTGGTTAGGCCACCCCAATGTGTCTCGGGGAGTCTGGGGGGAATAGGCCCTTATATGGTACCTGCTTGTGCATACTTGCAGTGTGTCTGAACAGTGTGCTAAGGACATTTTTTAGAGTTGCTATTAATAAAAGATGTTCGAAATATCCTTGAAATTTTGGGGGTTTGGAACCAGCACATAGCAAGAATCCCTGTACAGATAAGGAAAGCAGAATGAGAACAAGCCTTCTAGGGTCTCAAAACAAAATGTCCTATTCCTCACATTCTTCCTATGTAACCCCTCTCTCCTACTTCTCTCTCACTGGGTCCTGAGCGATGCTTTGCCCCCTCTGTGTAAACTCAGCACCACTGCGGTGGTCAGGAAGGTCTGTTCTGTTCTGACCTTTTCTCACTCACAGAGGAAGCCACAACAGACGTGGTAAGTGTTCGAGAACAAATGGGTCTCCATAGCAGTTTATCATAAGGGTTTTCACTTATTTGTTTGGTTGTTGGGTTGGTTTCTAGGTTCTCTGGATTGTCTATTAGGAGCCCCAGGAGTTTCAAATTGTCCTGAGAAGGAGTGCAGGAAATGATTCTATGGAAGAGAAGCTGGGAAAGCAAATTAAATACATTAGCATCAAGCAGGAAAACACTATGTTAATGAAACATTAATTTAAATTGCCCATTTTCCAATATGAAATCAGTGCTGCAGATGAAGTTACTTGCTGGTGACATTAAGTTGCAGTCACATTATTGATAATGTGACATTTTGGATGGAGTTGAGGGTAGGCCCAGAACTTTCCAAAGGTTCTGTCTTGGAAGCTGAGGGGGGATCCACTGCTGAGTGGAGGGTGATGCCTTTGTTTTTATGTGACTCTTAGGAGCTTAGAAAAACGGAGGAAGTCAGTTTGATTCTTGGTGTTACTTTCCACCTGCATGGGCAGGGGGCACAGATGTAGGTTTTATAAACCAGTCCTCCTTATGCTGTGGATGGTCTGCTTTAATTGGTGTCTTCATCTGTGTCTTGCTCAGGCAGCCACTTCAGGGAGAGGTCAGGGGTTCGGAAGACCTTGTTGCGATAGTTTCTTACTCACATCTGCTGGAGTGCCTTGAAGCGTGACTCCCCTCCCTTTCAGGAGTAAAGAACAAAGAAATGATTTCTCCCGGATAAGAAGGTGATCTGTCTCCCGTATGAATTTATTTTTTGGGTCCTCTGTGGATGATTTACATGTGGAATGAGAGGAAGTTTCGCATCATAAGCAGCTGAAAGCACAGTCTATGGGCTGGGAAGAAGGAACCACTCTCTGAGTGTTGCCATGGAGACATTCATTCATTTAGCAGATATTTATTAAGTTCCCACTGTGCGTTGGGCAGCACCGTTAGGCACTGAATTTAAAAGATGAGATACAATTCTTACCCTCCGGGAGCTCATAGTTTTGTCACTAAACAGGAGCACTACCAGGGTCCCAAGGGTGGGGGTGCTTTGTTCTTTCTTTCAGTGGCCTGTGAAGGAAGGTTTCATGAAAGAGGTGGGTCCAGACAATGGGTATATTTTGCTGGGTCAGAAATGCAGAGGCAGATTCTAGCCAGAAGCCCCAGCCCAAACAGTGATGAGATGCGAGACAGGCTGGGGAACACCTGTGGGTGGGATTGTGGAGGGCTTTGCGTACCTCTCTTTGGACTTTGAACTTCATCCTGGGCAATGGTGATTGTCAATCTTTGTGCTGTGGCACACTGGTGTGCCTTGAGAGGCTGTTAGGTATGCCAAGGAAAATTTTAAACGTCATTAATTATTTTCCAAAGAAGTTCAGAGCACAGCAAGTATATTCTTTTCTTTCTCTTTTATTTTTGATTAACATAATTTGTGTTATGGAAGTTTAACTGTAGGTTCAAGTATGCCATGAGATAATAAAGGAACGTAGAGAGTGGGGAACCAGCAAAGGGTTTGTAATGAAAGGAGCGGTATGATTAGGAATGTTTCAGGAGGATGATTATGGCAGGATATGGAGGAGCCAGGACTCAGGACATGCAGGGGGGTAGCTGGGAGGCCCTTGGAAGACTGTGGTGGAGAAGTGGAGAGGGAACAAATTGAACCAGAGCGGTGGTTTTGGGCCAGAAGGGGCAGACATGAGAGTGTGAAAAGGTGGACTGTCCAGTACTGATGGATTTGGAAGGCATGGGTAGAGCACTGAGGGGGACTTCTGGGTGTCTGACTTGGATGACTGGGTTTATAGCGGCCTCATTAACTGCAATCAGAAATACAGGAGCAGCAGTGCAGCGGACAAGTTCTCTTGTTGAATTTGGGGACCTTGGAGATGTCCAGGTGGAGATGACCAGTTGACTATCCAGTCTTAGAACTCATCCCTGATCTAGGCTTCTATCTAGAATATTGATGTTTTCTGACGTAGCTGATACAAGAAAAAAAATACTTTGGAGCTTTCCATAACTAAGTCATTGGAGACAGGATCCCAAATAGACCCCCTTTCTTCTGGATTCCATTGTATTCCCCAGTCATTTGTATATTTCCACGCTGTTTTTTATGCAAAAGGCCAATTTGAGAGCTGCTTGCCTTCCTCCACGCGGAGTTCATTGTAGGGTGAGAGATTTATTTATTCCATTGGATTAAAGTCACGGAGCTGATATATCCTTGAGGATGTTTTTGTACTTGCCCTGAAAATAGGTCCAAAATTAATTTTCTACTTGATAAGTAGATATTAAACTAAGCTCAGAGAGAAAAAAAAAATCCTGATAAAGATCACGGTGGGCAGCTGCTGTGCTGACCTCGACAGCAGTGGGCTGGATTTTTGTGCACATGGCATCTAACATCACTGGTGTAATGCACCTTGGCTTGGATTTTAGAGTGATGGTTTCTGTGGTCTTATTTGCTTAGCGGACAGGTGCTGGTGAAATCTGATTTCAAGGCAACTCATAAAGCATTTTTGCAGGGTAGAAAGGCAGATGCATCAACAGTCTGCATATAGGTGAGCAACGGAGAGAAGATGTATAAACCGAAAGATGAGGGATGGGAGAAGCAAAACACAGTTGGGGAAACTGAGGCTCAGATTGGTTAAAGAGATGCTGTCTGAATGAAGCGTGGTGCCAGAACTCAACATGCGGTTCTGATGGTTCCTCTGTAGACTGGACAGGGAGTGCTTTGAAGCTGCGTGTTCTCATCCACCTGTGTACGGTGAGAGGGAGTCTCAGCTGATGGTCTCTGTTTCTTTCTCCCCAAATCGGTGTCTCTTAGCCCTGGCTGCACATTCAAATCACCCAGAAGGTTTGCTTATAAGATTATATCAACATTCAGGCCCCATCCTAGACCAACTGAGTCAGAATTGGAGGCTGTGGCGGGTGTTGGAAGATCGAGAAGGCACCTCCCTGACCCCTACCTGGGATCTAAATGCAGAACTGAGACAAGGTCAGAACAGCTGCTCTCCGGCCCCTCGTCTCCTGATCTCCCCTCCACGGGGGTGAAGCTGCTCTGTGTCATGTCCGGGAGTGTGGGCAGACGTGTAGAGATGTGCAGACACACAGACACCTGCCAGGCAGCATTTCCTTTTGGGCAGAGGTTTCCTTGAGAGGAGCAAGCTCAAATGTGCTCCCTTGGCAGAGCTGGATTTCGCCGTGGGAGGCGGGAGTTGCCTTGAGGCCGTAATCCCATAGCAGGGTGCAGGCACCAGCCTCTGGCTTGGCTCAGGACTGAGAACCTTGCTGTTTGAGGGTGGCCCAAGAGGAAATAGGGGCAGTGGTGGCAGTGCCCGGCCAGGAGAGGCTGGCGCAGGGGCTGGGCAAGTCTGCATGCTGCCAGGCTGAGCATGTTATCAGGGAACTGCAGAGGGGGCAGATGCAAGAGCTCTGGGTGCTGGGCGGGAGCCCCTGGCACTGCTGTGTGTCAGGGTCAGGCTGGAAGGTAGGACATATGAGGGAGGATGAGACAGCACCTCAGTTGCAAACATACAGGGCAGGACCCCAGAGCCCAGGTAATGGCCCCATCCTCTAGTTACCTGAGACTAGACGTCTTCTGCTCAGTGCAGACTAACCAAGGGGATGGCAGCTTCTGTGCCTGGGGAAGACAGCTGCTTTGGGTTAAGGAGCAACATTCAGAGAATGGCTGGAATGGCCCTGCACTCACGGGAGCCTGGCTTCCACTCCTGGGCTTTGTTCTGAAGGGAGGCTAGCCCTGTGCACATGATTAAACCACTGCCAAGTGCAAGTTATTGTGTGTATTCGAGAAACATATGCTTTGATAGAAATTCATTGATTGGGGCAGAACAAAACCACTTTTCTAATAACTAAAGAGTGTGTGGTTAAAGTCAAATTCTTACCAACCTGTGGATTTGCACGTGTCAGCCAGTCTGCTGAGTGCCCCAGGCCTGCTACCATCTTAATGTAACCCCATCCTGGACTGGTGAAGACAGGCTCTATGAAGGCCTCTGGTCACAGAGGAGAGCTGATGGTCTTACAAATTCATTCTTGCCTTACTTGACATGCATCCTCCTTTTTGCTCTGTACCTGGCCTTCTCATTTCTGGGAACTCTGCTGAACTTCCTTCTGAGTGAGGAGACTTCCTCTGCTAGGTAGAGATTAAACTCAGCTTTGTTTCTGCCCATTTGGTCATTTATTTCTTCCTAACTTTTTATATCTATAAGAAGTAAAAAAATTGGTCTGATGCCAATGCAACTTCACAGCCAAGAGAGGATATGTTTGGTGCTTCCATTGGCCTTCCCATGGTGTTTCATCCACAGCAGAGAATCAAGGACTTTTGTTACTTGATTTGAGATACAGAATCAATGCATTTCTATTAATGTCTTGGACATTGCTTGAGAGACCTCCACGGATCGAAGGAAAATAGAATTGGCTGTATCCCTTCCTTTTCATTTTTTCTTTCTTTCTTTTCTTTCTTTCTTTCGACAGAGTCTCTCACTTTATCGCCCTCCATAGAATGCCGTGGCGTCACATAGCTCAAAGCAACCTCCAACTCCTGGGCTTAGGCAATTCTCTTGTCTCAGCCTCCTGAGTAGCTGGGACTACAGGCGCCCACTACAATGCCCGGCTAAGCTATATCCCTTCCTACAAAACAGGGAGATTGGAACTGGCTGGAGTAGGCATGTTGGTTTATCTCTCTAGTGACCACATACCTCTGTGGCTCATGGGACAATTAGTCAATGTCTCAGTCCATTTTCTGTTGCTATGATGGAATACCTGAGACTGGGTAATTTGTAAAGGAAGGAGGTTTATGGCTGTGGAGGCTGGCAAGTCCAAGGTCAGGTGGCTGTGTATCGTGAGGGCCTCTGCTGTTCCAGGCCATGGCAGAAAAGCAGAAGGGCAGGGAGTGCGTAGGAAGGGGTGGGGGGAAGTGAAGGGGCCTCCTACTTCATAAGAACTTATTTTCCAGAAAACTAGCCCAGTCCCCTAAAAACTGTGTTAATCCCTTCATGAGGACAGAGACCCCATTACCCAAATACCTACCAGCACTGCTGTTATATCAACCAATGTGGGACGTTCTAGAAGAGGTGGCGGGTTTGAGGGAGAGAGGATTCTCCTACGGCCACAGAGTATACTCACATCCTGTCTGACTGTTCCTACCACCTTTTATACTATATTACTCTGTGGATATTTAGAGCAGTTGAAGAAACAATGAATTTTATCACACTTTTAGAAACAGAGTCAGTTCTTTGCATGATTATTTCCTTGTGCCATCTCTCTGCCATCTAGTCTGGAGATTTACTTAGGGAATTTAGCTTGTGTGTGGACTACTTGGTGATTTAAATTCCTCTAATAATAGATCTCAGCAAATATTTTCCCTCTTCCTTGTAAGCTTACATAGCTTATGATTTATACAAATGGCACTAAAATGATTCTAAGAGAAATGTGTGTGTGTGTGTGTGTGTGTGTGTGTGTGTGTGTTGTAGCTGAATATTCCTAAAAAGTCAGGATAGCTTACACCAGAGATCATACCACATGAAAGATGAAATATAAGGAGTCCCAAGATAAATGAGGATGGCACATATAGAAAAAGGCATAAATGTACACAAAAGGTTTGCTGTTACACTTTAGGTTGTGTCAATTTTGTCTTCTTCGTAGTTTTGATGTTATTTGTGTGAGTAGTTACATTACTGAAGTGAAGCGTTATTTGTGACTCAGCATATATTTAAAATGATATGTCATGTAACCAATAAATTTCATTTGACATGCTTGAAGTCCTGGACTTTCATTTGGGTGATTTAAACAGTTGTTTGCCATTTTATTTATTATTATTATTTTTTATTTTTTATTTTTTTGTAGCGCCAGAGTCTCATTTTATCGCCCTCAGTAGAGTGCCATGGCATCACACAGCTCACAGCAAACTCCACCTCCTGGGCTTAGGCGATTCTCTTGCCTCAGCATCCTGAGTAGCTGGGACTATAGGCACCTACCACAACGCCTGGGTATTTTTCTGTTTTGCAGTTTGGCCAAGGCAAAACCCACCACCTTCAGTATATGGGGCCAATGCCCTACTTGATGAGCCACAGGCACCACCAGTCTTCATTGTCATTTTGATAGAAACATTTGGTAATTTCCTTCTTACTCTTGTCTATGACCCAGGTATCCTTCAGCATAAGGTTATTTAGCTTCTAGGTTTTTGTATGAGTATGCAGATTCCTGTTGTTATTGAGTTTAACTTTTATTCCATGATGGTCTGAGAAGATGAAAGGAATAATTTCTATTCTTTTAAATTTGCTGAGTTTAGACTTGTGACCTAAAATGTGATCACTTTTGGAGTATGTTCCATGGCTGGTGAGAAAAATGCGTATTTATTTTTGTTAGGATGAAATGTTCTGTAGATGTCTGTTAAATCCAACTGTTGAATGGTTTAGTTTAAGTCTAAAATTTCTTTGCTTAGCTTCTTATTGGAGGATCTATCCAACACTGCCAAAGGAGTGTTAAAATCTCCAACTATAATGGAGCTGGAGGAAATCAAGTTGCTCATGTCTGTTATAGTCTGTCTTATAAATTGAGGCATATGCTGGTTGGGTGCATAAATGTTAATAGTTGAAATTTCATCATGTTGAGTGTTACTCTTAACAAATATAAGGTGACCATCCTTATCTCTCCTTACTTTTGTTGTTTTAAAGCCTATTGTATCTGCAAGTACAATTGCAACACCTGCTTTTTTCTGCTTTCCATGTGCCTGAAATATAGATGACCATCCCTTCACCATAAGTCTATATTTATCCTTTTAGGTAAGATGAGATTTTGTATGCAGCAAATCTGGCCTGACATTTTGTATCCAGTCAGCCAACCTGTGCCTTTTTAGAGGACAATTTAAGCCATTCACATTAATTGAGAATATTGATAAGACTGGTATAATTTGGGGTATCAAGTTTTTCAAAAGTCCAGTGGACATTTTTAATACTTTTGCCACTGTGGAAGTTGGAATTTGATCAAAAGTTTCTGAGTGAGTTTACTTTTGTGGTGGTGGATT